>JAPYZD010000485.1:0-44552 GCA_030522725.1 Ichneumoninae sp. B BG-2022a
TAATTTGTTAACCAATTAATTTTTTGATGAATTTGTTAATAACATTTTGCAATTATTATCATGCAAAATTAATCTTCTCAGTACCTTTAGTATACATGAATTTTTTTAGATTTTTACACCATCAAGAAGTACTGGCAATTTTCTCTTATTGTTGTCGAACTTATGCGAAGACAGCACGCAGCGAGACTCCCTCCTTAAGAAATATCACCGTAAACACAAGACTTTCCGCGGACGAGGATTGCATCCTGCGGATTGAGTCGCCACTGAAGTATAACTTCCAGATTTCTGAATTTTTTTATATTCGACCTTTGCGGACAAGAGCGAAACGCCGCGACTCTAAAGCCGGAGTCGTCACAGGATGAGCCGCTGTTGCGCCCAGAGTTCTCTCGGAAGCGTCTATAGATAGATGGTACACGGACGGTTTATCCTGCTGAGGATGCTGAACCCGCTGAGCGGGAGGATACTTACCCACAGCCGCGGCACCAAAGATTTGCCCGGTAGTGAGGGAACTTTCTCGCCAGAGCACGCTGAGAGCGAGATCCTTCGGGCTTTATCCCCTTGCGCCTGAGGGGATCTCTGCTAATTCGCGTAATTAATATCCCCCGCATCAAAGCCATCCTTTGGATCTTTGCTCAAAGCTTTGTTCCTGCCAGTCCATGGAGCGCGCGCGTTCTCTCCCCTTCGAACTTGCGACGGCGTAAATTGCGAATTCTCGCCGGCGGGCTTCCTCCTTCGGGCTTATATCCACCGGATCGTTACTCCATTTGCATAATAACTGGTGGTGTTGGTTTTTTTTTTATGTTTTCTTCTCTTTTTTTACTCGAGTTTGAATAATTTTGTAATTCACTTGATTGCGTTCGTGCATCGAGAAATTATTATGCTTATCGGCAGCCGATTGATGATATAGGCGGCGAGTCCCTATTTATGCCCACGGCTCCCACATTCCCCTCATTTTTTCCCCGATCCTTTCGACAATTAACGACTTCGCTCCGGCACATTCGACTATGCATCATGAATTTTGTAACGAAATATCAAGCCGAAGGTGTACTACGGATCGCGAGAGCGGAGCTTCGCCGCGTACGGCGTGTACCTAAACAGATATGCACCGCGAACTTTAACGGAAACCGCGAGGGATCAGTTAACAGGGTCCCGAATTCTTAGCTGCCTAAACCAGCAGTTTAGCGAAGTAACTTGTCGGCAACAGCACCTTGAGACAAGGAATACGCAGTGTAGGGAGATGAGGTGCTGTCAGTTGTACCAGTACGATTTTTCTTTGCGATTTTTCTCTGCATTTGCTCTAATTTGTCTCTACATTTGTTGTAACTTTGATCTGCGTTTTCTGTAATTATGCTCTGTTTTTTTTTTTGTGATTTTGCTCTGTATTTGCTCTAATTTTACTCTGTATTTGCTCTAATTTTCCTCTGTATTTGCTCTAATTTTACTCTGTATTTACTCCAATTTTACTCTGTATTTACTCTAATTTTACTCTGTATTTACTCTAATTTTTCTCTGTATTTGCTCTAATTGTTCTCTATATTTTTGTATCTTGCTCTGTATTTGCTTTGTATTTGCTTTGATTTTTTTATGCATTTGCTCTAATTTCTCTCTGTCCGAAAGAAATATTTAGTTGATTGAACGTATATTTAGTTTAATTGACTGTTCCATCATCGATTGTAAAAAAACATTTTGTTCAATCGACCAAACATCTTCCTTCGCCAGCCGCACGCCGCTTAGTCGATATCACCAAACCTTTTTATCGGTGCAATAACAGGCTTCCCTCCAGCAAATTCGTCTACGTATCACGAATTTCGTAACGAAACATCAACCCGAAGCGCTACAACGGCTCCCGATAGCGGAGCTTCACCATGTACAGTGTGCGTACCCGTGCAGATATGCACCGTGAACTTTAACGAAAGTGTGGTGCGATCAGTTGGCCGGGTCGCGAATTCTTAGTCTGCCTAAACCAGCAGTTTAGCGGAGTAACTTGCCGGGGCAACAGGACCCTGAGGCACGGAATATGCAGTATGTGGGACGGAGGCGCGGGGGGGGGGGGGGGGGGGGGGGGGGGCGGGGGGGGGGGGGGGGGGGGGGGGGGGGGGGGGGGGGGGGGGGGGGGGGGGAGCGCTGTCGCTTGTACCGGGTACTCCGCAAGCTAACGGGCGAAGCTTAACACAATTTTCCGCTACGTTGATTGCCTTGCGTTAACGTTCCACGGGAAACGCGAATTTCAAACGTACTCGCGAGACATGTGCCGGGGAATTAGAAGAAGTTTTACTGCCTGGCTTGAGTGCCGCCCGCGAGTGATACTCGGCGATCTCCTCGCCCGCCGCTCGCTGGCGAAGACTTTTGCCAATTCGCGTAACATACGCGCTCTCCCTTATCTCGGTCCCATTCAATCCTCGCTCGTTCGGCGATGATAAGAATAGAGGTAACGGAAGTTGAGACACGAAGAAATTGCAGTTCGGTCCATTGTTCGTCCTCGTATATCCCTCCAATGGGCTGCTCCGAGGGGTTTCCGCGACGAGGAGATTCACCGTAAACTGCTCTCTGTCTGTCTGTCTGTCGAACGGCGGTGTGCAAGTGCGTCAGCATCGCAGTGCATTACGGGAAAATCGCGCGGACCGCGAGAGGTAGCTGGGAAACACCGAAATGTCCTCGGAGAACTTCCCTGCCGAGGCGCTCGTCGCTGAATGGATTTGTTTTTGGCTGGCTCCGCGGTGCAATAAAGAGCCCGCGGAATCGGCGTCGCTTCTTCGAACTTATTCACGTCAACATAAAGAAGTAACTGGTGTCTTTTCCTGTCTAGGTTCGGTCTTTCTAAAGATTTTACGATCCTGGGGGGGGCTCTCGACGTTTCGACGATTGCGGGCGGTCTAGCGTCTCGCGGCGGTCGTGCAAACCGCGCGACCGTCGGCCAAATCGATCGCGGAGACACCGAGAAACTTAACGGCTCCTCAGTGATTTGTTACGCGACGACTGCACCGAAACTGGGCAATATCGCCTCGAGCACGATGATCAAACGATCTCGAGCTCGATTCACGGGTTTTACTGATCATTTCTTAGTTGTAGTTGGTGGTTTTATTTTTATTTATTTTTTGTTTTGTTGCATTTTTTGTTTAATTTCTAGTTTAGAGCCTCGCGGCCGTGCGGAAATGCTCGCGACCGTCGGCTAAATCGATCGGGAAGACACCAAAAAACTTAACGGCTTTCCAGTGATTTGTTGCTGGAAGACCCTACGAAACTAGGCCATATCGCTCAAGTACGAAGATCAAACGATCCCGAGTGCAATTTACGGGTTTCACTAATAGTTTTTTATTTGTAGGGGACCATGCGATACAATGGAACCGTGGGGTAAAACGGAACAGTGGGCCAAAAGCCAATTTTTCGATAATGTTTGGATGCCCCATTTTTCCCCATCGATACACCTACATGTTTTGACCCATTTAGCCCCACTGGCCCATTTTGCCCCGCTCTTCCCTACTTAACGTTTAACAATTTTCTTTTTGTAGGGTACAGCGGGGCAAAATGGGGCAGCGGGGCAAAACGAGGCATGGGGCAAAACGTCATTTTCCAGTGATTTTTGGATGCCCGAATTCGCCCTATCGATACATCAGGCTTTTTTGCCCCGTTTTGCCACCTTGTCCGATCCAAAAATGATTGGAAAATTTAGTTTTGCCCAACTGCCCCGTTTTGCCCCGCTCTTCCCTAATTTTTAGTCCAGAGTCTCGCGACCGTGGAACAAATCGATCCGGAAGAGACCGAAACTTAATGTCTCTCCAGTGATTTGTTACCCGGCGACTCCACGAAACTAGGCAATATCGCTTCGAGTCCAAAGATCAAACAATCTTGCTTGCACTGATCATTTCTTATTTCTTCCTTATTGTTTTTTATTAAATTTTTTATTTAATTACATTTTTTTTTTGTTTCAATTCCACTCGAATCTATCGAGGTACGTACACGTGCTTTGCACAGCGAATACTCCATTCTGTTTTCCCGACGCTCCCCGGCTCCGTTCCTTTTGAGAAACAGCACTTTCGGTCGAACTCGGTGAGCTTCCACGGCAAAGAAAATATAAGTAGATCAGAGGCAGAAATTCTCGATGGAAAGTTGCCATTACGGGGAGGCGAGGAGAAAGAGAGAGAACGGAGAAACTCGCGGGTGGAATATTAGAATGATACTGGAAATTGTACTCCGGGAAGCGATGTAAGCGAAGTAAAGGGGTAATACGGGAGATTGCGAGTTCGCGATAAAGGAAAAGTTGGAAGAGTTAACGCTCGCACAGCGCAACGCCCGGGAGCCCCGAGGTGGAATTTCGAATGCGGTTATAATAATCAGGAGGATGCGGCGGCCTTAACTGGGACATTTCCGAGTACCCGTGATTCGTATTTAATCGAACTTCGATAAAACTCTTTTTCGCTACGAAGTTTTGTACTTTACGTTCCAATTATTGCTGGTCGGTCATTGAATTACCCGGGATATCCCGCGAGAATAATCATCTCGGCTATCCTGTATTCCCATCGTTTCGCAATGGTTATTGTTCGCGGCATCGTCTCGCCCGGAGTTTCCGGTTCGTTAATAAAAAGCGCTCCGAAAGCGAGTTTACCATCCTCTCCGAGATCGCCCTCGCCTCGGCGAGATCCCGAAGAAACACGGTGCGAGCCCGCGGCGCAAGATGGCGACAGATGTGCCGTAGACTGTACAGTGTTATTTTTTTTAATTTTTATTTTATTTTATTAGGTACTGATCAGGTGGAAATATTGGTGAATGAAAATAGCAATTTTTTTTTCTGGGGATTATTTTTACCGTGGGGTAAAAATTGGGAACGCAATGAATGACGCTCGAACGGTTTAACGCGATGCGTTGATCGCGCATGCTGTCGGTATTTTGCAACGGAGAATCTTCTGTAAAAAAAATTAGACGCCAATTTTCATTTGGGAGTCAGTCGAATAAAAATAGTGATTTTTACAATTTTTGAGGCTTATTTGCTTAAAAATAGGGCGCTTTTTTTCTGCGCTTTATCCGCACCCGAGGCAAAAAATTGTGAGCGCGATGACTGATGCGCGAACCGTTGATCGCGGATGCTGTAGTTATTTTGCAACGGAGTACCATCCCTAAAAAAAATTGATACCAATTTTCCAAATATTGGCGAATAAAAACAGCAATTTTTTTTCTGCGGCTTATATTTACCGTGGGGGAAAAATTGGGAGCGCGGCTCATGCGCGAACCGGTGATCGTGGATGCTGTCGATATTTTGCACCGGAAAAACTTCTGTGTACCGTGGACTGTGTACTGTTTTTTGATAAAAAATTTAGACGCCATTTTTATTCGGAAATCAGGCGGGAACGTTAGCCAATAAAAACAGCAATTTTTTTTTCTGCGGCTTATCCGCAACGGAGGCAACAAATTGTGAGCGCGATTTTGCAATGGCGAACCATCCCGAAAAAAATGGATACCAGTTTTCATTCGGGAATCAGGCGAAAATATTGGCAAATAAAAACAGCATTTTTTATTCGCCACCTTTTTAGCACCGGAGGCAAAAAATTGAACCGTTGATCGCGGATGCTGTCGACGTTTTGCACCGGAAAAACTTCTCTGTACCATGGACTGTGTACTATTTTTCTATAAAAAATTTAGACGCCATTTTTATTCGGAAATCAGGCGGGAACGTTATCGAATAAAAACAGCAATTTGTTTTTTCTGCGGCTTATCTGCATCCGAGGCGAAAAATAGAGAGCGCGATGACTGATGCGCGAACCGTTCATCGCGGATGCTGTCGATATTTTGCAACTTAGAACCTTTCCCGTGTAAATATTTATCATATTTTCGATAGCAAATGACGGGCGCGTGTATCGAAGATTGCTTTCGAGGCAAATTTTAACGACGCGTCCATCAGGATCGCGAACGCCGGATAAATAGGTGTCGCGTTCGATGTCGCTGCCGCTGAGTGGCGGAGTGCCGAGCGAAACACCTATCGCCCAATCCGATATCTAATAGAGAAAGCTGTGACATAAATTTGTATTTTTTTTTTTTTTTACCATTTTTCCGTCGAAACAATAAACAACGAAAAATATTCAGGATCGACAATTCCTCGAGCATTTTCGTTCGAACCGCGCGATACATTCGGCTCGAACGAAAGGGCTGCCGTATCGTCAGGGCAAAATTCGCATTGTTGTTCGGCAACGGGCACTCCGGTTTGCCCGCACTCGAGAAAGTCTTTTCCATTGTCTCAAGGATTCTTGGCAGACGTGCTGAGCCCCGTAATGAGACTTGTCAATGTCTCGAGAGAGGATTCCTTCGAGGATTCCCTTTTTTCGCGGTAGCGATCGTCTCCGTCCACGGGCGGATTTCTCTTTCCCTGCTCGACTGTCTAATGGCTCGACAGACACGCTCGGAATACAGATGCAGATGGAAAATCTCCATATTTTCATCTTAGTCACTGACACCTCGAGAGGCGGCAGGCAACGCTCACCGGGCCGGTGCGAAGGCGAAGAAATGCACCGCAACCAGCCCGAGTCTTCGCGATGGGAGTCTTTAATTTTTTTTGTTTTTTTTTTTTTTCATTTTTTATTCAACCGACGATTTTCTATCGAACGACTCGTCGCGATGGTCGGCGAACGGTTAGACCGGAAAGGCGATGCTTTGCGAACAAAACTGGAGCGGCGCGGCGGATTCGTTACGCCGGTTAATGATAAGAGCTCGAAAAACGAGTCCCGGGTAAAGCCGGGGTGAGAATCAATAAACGGTATAGCACGGTCGAAGGTGGGTATCCTTGGCAATTTAAAAGATTACCGAATCAGCTCACGTATAGCGAATAAAAATGAAATTGTAACTGGGCCAACGAGGAAACCGTACGCGCGCCCGCGCCCTCGATGCGCGAGGCTGGGAGGATAAAATATTTTTCTGATAAGAAGCACGAGAGACTTTATGAAGTTGTGCAATATAAATGGCTACGTTGTGCGGTTTATTAATGGGCTACGTGACTCGTGTCGCAAGACCTGTTAAAGGTCCTTCGGCACGATAGATGACAAAAAAAGGGAGGAGAGGTGATGGAAATAACGACTAATGCGTTGCCGCGAATGAGAATCGCGCGTTCATTTATTTTCATGCGTCCGCGCGCGTTGTTATCGCCCGGAGGTTTCCGTCCCAGGTACCGCTGAAAACCGCGAGGGTTTTAATCTTTGACAAAAAAAAGAAATTGAAATTTTCACAGAGATCTAGGTATCTTTGCGAAAATCCAAATTTTCACTTTTAATCACGTATAATCTACTTTTGTGTACAAAGATTCTATGAAAATTCATTTTTCCGTCATTATTTGGGTTGCTCATGGAGGAAACTTTGTCGGTAAAAGAAAATAATCGAGTTTTAACAATATGGCTGTTTGGAAAATCCAAAAAAATCACTAATTTTTTCAATATTCACTACGAAGATTCTCTATAAAAATTGTAGTTATTCGTCGTTCCGGAGCCACGTTTGATGTATTTTTTCCCACCTATCACGAATCTATAGCTTATTTCACTCTTAATTCAATATTCGATATGGAAATTCGCGTCAGAAAGAAAATACTAATCTTTCGTAAAATTTAAAAAATGCAAAATCTTATAAAATTTAAACGTTTCCATCGATTCTCTTCAAATTAAATAGGGATCATCGGTTGAGCTGAAAAATTCTAAAATCTATCTTGCACACAGACTTTTTCAGCAATATTCAAAACCGATTGAAAATCTTATGACTGAGCGCTTTTCGCTAACAATTTAATCAAATATTGAGGATTGACCCCTCTACATATTTTCACAATTTCAGCTGAATTTTTCAAAAATGTTCGCGAAAAATAAAAATGTTTATTGCAAAATTGCAACGCACATGTGTTTGAAATTGCGGAAACAGTTTATATAAAAAAAGCTTTCAATACCGTTAATTAATTTTGAAACTAAAGTTTTGTACAGTGCACACACACACATCCAGACATTTTTTCTAAATACGATTTTCCGATGTTTTGGAACATTCCGAACACGTTTTCATTAAAATCTCGGAAAAACTTTTTCACGAAAATAAAGCTTTTTCTACAAAAAAAATAAATAAATAAATAAATAAAAAAAATATAAAAAAAGCAAACTCGAGGGTCCCCGAGAATCCAGCGAAGCGCCGCAGCTGTCGTCCATGCGTTCGGGGCCAGATAATTTTTATTAAATAACTGGAAACTCGCTGGCGGTTGCTCGAATTCGCGGCTCCACCGGGAAGCGAACCGACGATGTAATGCTGCAAATTAGAAAGTCAAACGAAGCCTAAGCGTTATATAGGACGACAACGCGGGCAACGGACTAACGGCCGAGTCGTTGTGTATCCGGCAGCACATGTGTACATTCGAGTTTGACGAGTGCAATTATACACGAGCCGTGCGAGGTACCGAGGAATTTTGCCGTCCACCTCCGCGGTGATGAGGATACTCTCGGAGGCGTGCCGTTGGCACAGCCGTGCCGGGTAGACTAAACTAATAAAACGACCCGACCGGTATGACACCTGCAAATCGGTGGGGTTGTTCTGTAACGCGTCTCGTCCTCTCGCGTGCTCGTCGCTCGAAAAATATTAATTATACAAATGGCATGTACACAACCGCTGCCTCGGCCAGATTTTAAAAAGCAACACGTTAATTAATGCCTTAAAGGGTCAAAGAGTTAATTAACCCTTTGACTCCTGCCAGGCACAGCGCACTTTTCTTCACAGCGTCAGCAAACGAGTTCCATCGGATGTTTCATTTCGGAGCAAGCTCCCCTTGCCGCCGTAAGGCGCGCGGGAAATTGAAAGGATTGCGTAAGAAAATAAATAAACAAATAAATAAATAAATAAATAAATAAATTGAAGATAAAAAAGCTGTCGATATTTTGCACCGGAAAAACTTCTCCGTACCGTCGACTGTGCACTGTTCTTTTAGAAAAAATTTAAATGCCATTTTCATTCGGGAATCAGACGCGAACGTTAGCGAATAAAAACAGCAATTTTTTTCTGCGGAAAATTGAAAGGATTGCATAAAAAATAAATTAATTAATTAATTAATTAAAGATAAAAAAGCGCTAACAAGAATCCGGGGCGTATCGACCATAAAATAATAAGAAAGTAATTTGTCTCGAGCTAGCTTCCTCGACTCTGCACAGATTGCCACGGAATCGTAGTGGTCAACAGGCGGCTCCGATAATGTACCTGGCCGGAACGGATTTTCCGTACCTCGGTCACGTTCGCTTTTAACGTGCGAAATCTGTTAATTCGTCGGAGCCATAAAGATAGGCGGCCGCCCCGGGAAAACGGAGGTCGGGGATACTCTTCCATACATCTTCCCCGACTTCGCGCGTTCTCGGTCACACACACGGAAGCCCGTGGCGAGCTGGGCGGAAAATTAGTTATTTTTATTTCTAACACTAGCTATGAAGTTACAATTTTTTCTCTTTTTTTCGAGGCAACCCGAAAGCTCTCACGCCCGAACAAACATTTGATCGACCGATGTAATTTCGCGATATTAAATTTCGACCGACGGTATCCGTACTTGATGTGTTCTCGGTTGCACACAAGGAAGCTCGTGGCGAGCTGGACGGGAGATTAGTTATTTTTATTTTCGACATTGTAGCTATGAAGTCATACATTTTTTTTCTTTTTCGAAGCAACCTGGAAGCTAATGTAAATCCGCGATATTGAATTCTGATCGGCGACATTCGTACTTCACGTGTTCACGGTTACAGACACGAAAGTTTGTCGCGAGCTGGATAGATTAGTGAATTTTTTTGCTTTTTTCAACATTGTACCTACGAAGTTTTATTTTTTTCGCAGAAACCCGGAAAGTTACGCCGGAACTTAAAATTTGATCGACCAAGCCCATTTACATGAAAATTATTGAATACAGAGAAACTAAAAATAACACTATAAAAAAATTACAAAAACTAATAACATAATATATCGAAACCAGACGGAAAGAATGATAAATAATAAACCAAGAAGAAAAATAACATAGTAAATGTAGAGAAATACAAAACCCAAGCAAAACGGTGAATTAGCATTATGTACCGTATTGTGTATTTGTATTGCTTGGTCCTTAGCGGATTTATCCCAGGACACAATAAATTATCTATCTATTCATATTGAATTCCGATTGTCGATATCCGTAACTTCACGGATTCTCTTGTATATACACGAACCCTAGTGGCGAGCTGGACGGAAGATTAATTATTTTTATTTTCGACATTCTAGCTACGAAGTTGTCAACCTTTTTCGCAGCAACCCGCAAGCTTACGCCGGAACTAAAGATTTGATCGACCGATGTAATTCCGATCGGCAATATCCGTACTTCACTTGTTCTCGGTTACACACACGAAAGCTCGTGCAAGCTGGACGGAAAATCAGTGCTTTTTATTTTTAACTCTTTAGCTATCAAGTTACAATTTTTTTTTCGAGGCATTCCGGAAAGTTACGACGGAACGGAAAGTTTGATCGACCGATGAATTTCGCGATATGGAGTTCCGATCGGCTGTAACCGTGCTTCCCTTGTTCTCGGTTACACACACGGAAGCTTGTGGCAAGCTGAACGGAAGATCAGTTATTGAAGTCAACTTTTTTATTTTCAACACTCTAGCACCGAAGTTACAATTTTTTTTTTCGACGCACCCCGGAAGGTCACGCCAGAACACAAAAATGTGATCGACCAATGTAGTTCCGCGACATTGAATTCCGATCGGCGATATCCCGTACAGTGCGCTCGAAAGGATTACAATGGGTTATTACTCTACGGTGATGTACAGTAGTTGAACGTGAAGGACCGCCCGATTTCCCGGAGGATGAACGATCTTCGACGTGCAGCCGTGCGTTATCTGTCATCAACGAGCAGGGCGAGCACTTGGACATGCGGTGGTCGTTAAAATGCCACGTTCATCTATAGAACGTATATCACCGTGCTTATAACTATGCCCCGCGTAAGCGCGTCCATGCGATCGGTTCCGCGTGCCCATCCACCTACCCTATTTCTACACACACATACACATACACATACACATATGCACAGACATATACATAGACATATACATAGACATATTCATAGACATATACATAGTCATATATATAGTCATATACATAGTCATATACATAGTTATATACATAGTCATATACATAGTCATATACATAGTCATATACATAGTCATATACATAGTCATATACATAGTCATATACATAGTCATATACATAGACATATACACAGACATATACATAGACATATAAATAGATATATGCATAGACATATGCACAGGCATATACATAGACATATACGTAGACATATACATAGATATATGCATAGACATATGCATAGACATATGCATAGACAAATACGTAGATATATACATAGATATATGTATAGACATATACATAGACATACACATGGACATATACATGTATGTATGTTAATACATATACATAATGACCGCACGCTTTCGTGTAAAGCACTACGTCAGGTATACGGCGCTATAACGAAAGTTCCGGTGAGAATTTACTCGGTGCGGGCACGAGGCCGGATAAACACGTCGTATAAGTTCGGTATCTCTTTGAATTTATGGTGTTCCTCGTTATTTTAGCCCGGGCAAATGGCAAGAGACCGCGGACAGGAGTGGGGAGTGTGTCTGCGTACACATCCTCCCCGTCGCCTCTCTTATTCGGCTCCGACTCTTTTTTCCTCCACCTCCACCACTCTTCCTTTGCTTTATGTTTTTGTGTTTTTGCGGTGAGGTAACAGTGTCTCGCGGAGGGCCCCGGGCTGAATCCCATTATCGTGAGATACGCGCCCACGCACGAGATATCTTTCTCTCTTACCTTCTCCTCGGAGGAATATATGTACCAGGGATGCGGAGCAACCTCGGCTCTCGCATTTCTTCCCCGGCGCATCGCCAGACCGGCTCGCGGAGTTTCCGTCGCTTACTCTCTTACTTTGCTTGGAACTTCTCGCGGAAGTGCCTCGCCGGGGAGCGCCCGCCCTGTTGCCCTATGTATCAAAACCACCGAAGGCGAATTTTATCGTCTCTTACGATAAATTATATTTTTTCTATTTTTTTTTTCCTCTTCTGGGGCGGTAGCTGCGTCGCCTTCGACGGGAAGGAAGAGGCGAGCCGACTCGCCGTTACATGGTCGCGTCGAAGTCGGCTCGACTTCGCGAAAAGCAACGTCCTTTACCCAGATACTTCCCTACAAAGATATACATACATATATGGGGCATTCCACGTTTGAGGTGGAAAGTGAACCGATCAAAAAAATTAAAATTTCAATAGCGACATGAATGAAACTAAAAACTTGCGAAAAATGGTAAATATTGAAAATCACATTTTAGCGGACATGTGTCCGTCGCCTCCACCGATTTTCATCATCATTTTCACCGATTTTCATCATCATTTTTTAGAATTATGTTGTTGCCGACCCATAAGGGCCTCGGAATTTTTTTCCGTTTTTTGTAAACCTCGAAAAACCGATTAGGGAAGACCGGGGCAAAATGGTACAGCGGGGCAAAACGGGACAGTGAGAGCAAAACTCAATTTTCCAATGATTTTTGGATACCCCATTTTGTCCCCACGATAGATCCGGGTTTTCAAACCCGTTTTGCCCCACCTACCACCATCGCCACCATCCGAAAGTTGAGAAGTGCGTTTTGTCTTATTATCCCGTTTTGCCCCAGAGTGCCATTTTGCACCGCGCTCCCCTACAATTTTTTTTTATCTGAAAAATTCTCACTGATTCTATGATTTAAAGTATGATTTTTAACCATCATACGATAATGGGATCGTATATTTACTATTTCTATTTTCTTTCATGTCGCAATTGAAATTTTTATTTTTTAATCGGTCATAAGTTTCTTTGACCGACTGACATCATAAAAATAAAAAAAATAGTAAGTATTAATATCCCATTATCGTGTGGTGTTTAAAAATCATGTTTTAAATTACAGAATCAGTGTGAAATTTTCCAGATTTTTCAAAACGGCCTTTTCAGAATTGGTTCTTCACGGATTAAAAAATTTTACTAAAGGTGTACCAAAATTTGTAAAAAAAAAAAACTAAGACCCTTGAATAGCTAAGAACAACATAATAAAAAAAAAGAATAAAGTCGACGGGGGTGAGCGACATGTGTTGCCGCTTTGACGCGGAACGCCCCATACATACACAGCACAGGGATGTTCGTCGTCGTCCCGAGTCTCGTTTCGGAGTCACGGCGCGTTGCTAGATCGTATCGGCATCTTATCTCGCGCGGCGTTGAAAATTCCGTCGGGTGTCGCGCGAACCCGCCGCGGTTATGCTCTCTCCCGATCTTCGCCCCGTCCTCTCTCGTCCCGTGCCTTTTTTCGCGGGGCGTCTTCATCCCTCTCGTTCCTCGGCGCGATACGCGAAAAATAAGGTGTGCATAGACACACACGGCGGTCGCGCGCGCCGCGGAGATTCCGCTCCGGTACACTCGCACCGCGGGATGATAAGCGGGACCGCAAACAACCGCGAAACGCCGGGGAAAAAAGGTCGACAAGTGCGCGCACACGGGACGACAGCGCCCCATCGCAGCCGAGAAATGAAGATGCGGACCGCTCTCTCTCGTCTTTTGATGTTGCGGTTGAATTTATAAATTTTCCTTTTTTTTCTTTTAGCAAAACAAAAACCCGAATAAAATCCCGTCGAAGGATGTGTCTCCGCTTTCATGTGGCTTTCGTGTGGCTTTCATGTTCTCCTTAATATACTGATCTCGCCGCGGTGAAATCTGCTCTTTCGTTGCTGCATTTATAAAGCAAATTCGCGTGCGGTGAGGCGGGCCCGAGGGGTGGGTTAGATAGAAGGGAGTGAGATTAGTTTTTATACGGCGTGTTTCTTTTTTCGCGAGACCCGCGTTCGCTGTTCCTTTGAGAGCGAGGGATATTCTTGGTGAAAAAAAATATATATATTGGCCGGGGCGAATATTCATGGATCTTCTCTCTTTGGCCGTCGCGCTATCTTTATTCCGTAAATGCCTTCTCATCTCTCGTGTACGGTAGACGTTAGGGACACGGCGCGCGCTGGTCCGCGTTAGTGTATCGTATATCTCATTTTTATCACTCGGTCGTCTACGGGCAGTAAAGATAGCGCGTAATATAGTGTCCTGGCGTGCCGTGCGAGCGCGGCTCCTCATAATTGTATGCTCTCACTACGAATTCCATTGCGCTAGAGCGTCGGATCTCCTTCCGCTCTGCCTCTTTCGCTCTCCGCGTCATATTCTTTGCAGGCGATGCGAATTGTACGGAGCAACAGGACGAGCCCGCGCGCACCGGGGCGCCGCGAACTTTCATCAGGTTTGAATAATGTCTGGCATTGTCGGGACTACCAGCGGAACATCCGACGAGTGTACCGCATTTCTCGTCGGATCGCGCACACAGACAGTCACCTTCTTATTTATATTTCCATCAAGAAATAGATCCGACGCCCCGCCCACCGCTCGCGCACCTTCTCCCTGCCGCGACTACCGGCGGAATCATCGCCCGAGAATATTTACGCGCGGAATCGAGTCGTCGCTGAATTATGCGGAGGAGCGAGCAGACAGAGAGTCAATGAGGGCGCGATGCCGTTTCACGGCACAAAGCGATTTGGATTCACCGTCAAAGGCTACTCTTTAATGCTTCCTCGAGTGGTAACTGTGGCGAAGGTTCTTATTAGCTACCGTGAAATTACACTGTAAAAAAATGTTGTTTCACAATTGATGAACAGTATTGGAATCTTTTTTATGTAAACTGTTTCTGAAATTTCAAACACATGTGCGTTGCAATGTTACAGTAAAGTTTTTATTTTTCATGAACATTTTTGTAAATTTCAAGTAAAAGATTAAAAATGTTTATATCTGGTATTTTTATTTTACATGCAAAGTACATTAATCTTTAATTAATATGAGTAATGTTAGCAAATTTCAAGTTCCAGTACATTAAATTTACAATTTATTTTTACAGTGTACATTTAAAAAATAAATATAATATGCTGCGCTTGAAGCTACAAAATCTTGGGAATTTAATATAAATTTTTTCTATTTCTACGTTACATTTTTCTATACTATTGTACGTGGAAGTATTAATTTATTAATTTTATGTGAAGATTTGTAAAATATGTTCCTTTTTATGATTGCAATACTACTTATAAATGTTTCTAAGGGTAGTGCTCGTAAATAAATGAAATAAATTAATAATAATGGTGGAGGGTTTGTTTTTCCATTTCTGGAAATCGGACGATCTTTGGGATTTTTGAATAGTTATATCTCGGCGCCCTGACGTAATTTCGTCGGATCCGAGATGTCAATCGTGTTCTGTGAAAAAAAATATATGGTGTAGTGTATATTTCAGGGTGAGATCTATTTCATCTCGCGGCGATAAGCAGTAAGGCAAGGATGGTTGACTCTCCTCTTCGGCAAATCCGAGACACAAATCGATTTATTTCTATTCACTACCAAACTTTACTCTTTATTACTGTTAGTCGTAACTGTGGCGAAGGTTTTAATTAGCTATCACGAAATTACATGGAAAAATAATAACAATAAATAATGGTAGAAGAGCTTGTTTTTCCATTTCTGGAAATGGGACTATCTTAGGGATTTTTCAACCGTGACATCTTGGCTCTCGGATGGAATTTCGTCAGATCCAAGATGTCTATCGTGTTGTACGGAAAAACATCCATGGTACATATATATAGGGCATATCTCAGGGTTAGATCTTTGTCATCCCGCGGCGATAGCGATTGACACAAGGACGGCTGAAGAAAGAGGAGACACTTTATAGGTGCCATTTCGGGAACCCAAATCGCTTAATATTCGCCATCAAACGCGACTCTTTAATACTTCTCCTAGCCATAATTGTGGTGAAGGTTTTAATTAGTAACTGTGAAATAAAATAATAATAATAATAATAATAATAATAATAATAATAATAATAATAATAATAATAATAGTAAAAGGGCTCGTTTTTCCATTCCTGTAAATGGGAAAATTTGTCTGGTTTTTTAACAACAATATCTCGTCTCCCTGATGGAATTTCGTCCGACCCACGATGTCTATCGTGTTCTACAGAAAAAAAACACATGGAACAGGCTATTGCTCGACGTTACATCTATTTCATCTCGCGACGATAACGAGTGACACAACGATGATTGACTCTCCTCTTTATAGCCGCAAACTTTTCGTTTCCAGACGGCTTTTCATCGTTGCCATTTCCCTCGTACGGCTCCGTCGAAGCGTGAAACCGTAGCGTCGGTGTGGCAGCAAATGGAGAAGAAGGGTGCCCCGAGTGATAGTTACCCTCCTTCCCTGGTAGCGAAAATATGGCATTGGCCAGTCGTACATCTCCGGTCAGAAGAATACGTGTGTAATATGTTACGGCCGCGAACAATGGATTCTATTGCACGAGGATTTCTTCCCTGGAACTAAACCAAGTTCTCCGTCGGAGCCTCAGATCCGAAGAGCCCTCGAGTGGTGCCAATATCGTTCCAGCGGATTATTTCTCACTCCCCGCGCTCGAGTCCGAATGGCTTCCGCCGACGGTGCCGATACAACGCCGGCCTCCGCGAATTTCGCGGGGCCGAATATCGCGCGATTCCTTATCGGCTGAGAGAAATCGGAAGAAGGGTGCTCGCGTAACTTCCTGAGGCGCGCACATGTGGAAACTGGATGTGCGCGCCCTGGGAAGTTGCGTCGCGCCAATCTACGTCAAAACGCTACGGGCTGCGTCGACGTCCTCGACTACCGGTTCTGGTCCCCGACGACTATCGCCGTGGCACATCGCAAAAAGTGAAACACACCCCGTATAGTTAGAGTCACGCACGTGGAGCCTTAAATTTCGTGATAAACCGGGGAAGGACTCGGAGCAGGCGATCTTATCGGATCCTCTTTTCCTGCCCGTTTTGGCAGACTGCTTCGTGGGGTTCTCCGGACTGTCGCTGTCACCGTAAAAAAATGTTATGTTTTATGTACCGGACTGGAAGTTTTTATGCAAAAACTAGTACATTGAATTTAATGTACAATTGGGTTGAAAAATTAATATACTTTTTCATTGAAATTAAAGTAGATTATTAAAATTAATGTAAATTATTAAAATTAATGTCAATTATTAAAATTAAAGTAAATTATTGAAATTAAACTAACAGCAGTGGATGCGCGGTTGGCGCACGGCTCCGATGGTCACGCGAGTCATGCAGTTTCGTTCCCGGTCGCCTCCCGCTGGTACATTAAATTTAATATACAATTTTGATGAAAAATCAATGGAATTTTACAGGAAAACTGGAGTACATTATTGGATTCAAGTACTTTTATACTAAAGTTAAAGTAATTTCTTGAAATTAAAGTACTTTTATAATAGAATTAAAGCAAATGGTTAAAAATAAAGCATTTCCAATGTTTTCGATTCCCTAAACATTAATTTTTCATCAAAATTCGATATGAAATTTAATATACCAGTCTCTGCATAAAAACTTCCAGTCCGGTGCATTGAATTTCATACAATTTTTTTTTTACAGTGCACGCCATCCGCAAAGTCTAGCCACTCCGGTCACGATACGGAGAGGGCGATGGCCGAGGCGAAGATTTTCGGGGTGCGGCTGAAGGATATCTACGACCACGAGAAAACAAGGGAATACGCGATTAGCAAGCGAGTGCGTTGGGCGACCGAAGAGAAAGCTCCGGTTAAAAAGGAGGTAAGCTACCGGTCTACGTACGAAACGACATTAACGAGGCTTCGAATTGCGAATGCAGGGTGTACGACTGGGTAGTGGTCGGGCGCTCCGCGCGAGCTTCGTTCGAAGGAGCCTTTGAATTTTCGAGAGTAAGCACGCGCCGCGCGCTATTTCAGGAATGGCTCGCGTTGCTTCGTGTTGAATAAACCATCAGGAACTAACCAAGCTGATGTACGCGCGGGCGAAGCCGGAGACGAGACCGGCTCTCGTTTCCTACCCCCTTGACTCTCACCCTCCCTCTGTGTCTCCTCCCTTGCGTACGATTCGACCGGAATCTTCGAGGAAAAAAAAAAAAAAATAAAAAATGCCAGTCCGCAACCCTCTGTACCGTCATTCTTTTGCCCCCCGGTTCTCATTTCTCCAGTGACTATGCATATACGCCGGTGATGTATGTATCTGCAATTACCGTGGCTCCGATCCAAGGGCAACGAAATTCGCGCGAGCGGGCTTCGTTAGCATAAAGAGCCGGCTTCGGGCGCGGTTCGATAAATCGATTGGTGTGCCTCGCCCTCTGTCTGATACATTTTTCACACATCGCTGGCTGTTGCTCCGAACGGTGTGTGCGTCGACGCCGCGGGACCCTTTGCCCTCGCTGTCCCCGCGCTCTCTTCCATTATTGCATCGATCTACCATAATTAAATTTAATCAGTCATCGTTGAAAGAACAGGACGGCCCCGAGGTTGGCGCAGCGCGTGAGTTATTTCGAGAGAGCCGCGCCGTGCGGGGGAGGGTTTTTGCCTATAATTCGTATCGGCATTATCCGGAATCGCCGTTCGTTCGCGAAAGACCGGAGAGTCACATTTTCTCGCCGGATAATGCGCGAGATAACGCGCGGTAACGATAGGCGATTACTGTGTGTGTGTGTGTGTGTGTCCGGGAGCTGCGGACCTACGAAACGGGAACGTGCTGCGGGTGTCCCGTCGATAGATTGAGCTAAAGGTACCGACGCCGACGATTAAGAGGACGGTTGAGAGCATCCGCAGATTACAACAGTTATTAACTGGTTCCGAGCATATTTTTCTGAGAAAATAATTGAAACCCATGTCAAGCTGATAATTTCCAGTTTGCAAAGTACAGCGATTAATTACAAAAAGATTTTTATTTTTTAATTATGGAAGACAATATGAAGAGAGTGTTAATGTATTAATCTACCTTATATTCGGATAGACAGTGTCCAAATGTTTCGGACAATCATTGATTTCGATAATTGTGATGTACAAACTAAACTACTTCATATTAATAAAAATAATTTCTGTGCCATGTATTAATGCAATCAATGAAAAAAATTATATTCAAGCGAAACAATACTGAAGACAAGGTACGTAGAAAACTGACTTTACTTCATCGAATTGTACGATTGTTGGGTCGCGTATGAAGTAACGCTTGTACCAATTTTCGGATACTATATCGTCTGTATTTTAACAATGTGCAACAATAGAAAATAATTTTTTAAACCTTGTATAACATTTTTCTCTCCGTCAAATAATGTTTGTAGATACGATTACACACACACTAAAAAAAATTCGTTTGAAAATTAATAAACGATATTGGAAGCATTTTTACATAAACTTATTCTGAAATGTCAAACACATGTGCGTTGCAATTTTACAGTAAAATGTGTATTTTTAATGGGAATTTTTGTAAATTTCACGCAAAAGTTTTGCAATTTTAATATCTCGTATTTTTATTTTTCAATAAAAGTACATTAATGTTCAATTAATGTAAGTAATGTAAGCAAATTAAAATTTCCAGTACATTAAATTTACAATTTATTTTTACAGTGCAAGTCTCAAATTGGATTTCTAATACTTAAGTTCGGAATAAATCCAATGTACATAGGAGTGTTCGACGACTGGGACGTTTCCGAGCTTTTTTACTGTCTCTCTTGTTACCTTATCGTCGTTCCCAAGCATCGAAAGT
Source organism: Ichneumoninae sp. B BG-2022a (assembly GCA_030522725.1). NCBI lineage: Eukaryota > Metazoa > Arthropoda > Insecta > Hymenoptera > Ichneumonidae > Ichneumoninae sp. B BG-2022a. The sequence continues at coordinate 19,656 of JAPYZD010000485.1, forward strand.
GCATAGCGTCTCGAGCGCCTCGTCGATTAAAAAAAAAAGGTGCTCGAAAGTCTCGCGTGCTCTTATGAGAATGGGGGGATGCGTATGCGCACTCGAGGACGTAATTGCCCGTCGCGCAATTGGCCACCGACACATGAAGGCACAATTGTGTACACACTCGAGAACAATTATGCGATATCGTCGGACGAGTGGTGCATATTGCGTTTCGCGGATGCTGCGAGTGCCTCGTAGCGGGAAGTTCGTCGGCAGAGTTGCGTAAGATTACAGAGGGATGCGTTCAAAAGTTGGAACGACTCTGTCTGCGAGATTGCTACGCTTCGGGAATGGGCGGCGGAGAGCGGGCCACTGTTCAGTCGCGATTTGCGGCCGCCCACGCTGTGGGAAGGAAAAAAAACGGCGCAAAGTAATTTGCACGTGGCTTCCTCATTTATTACTTTTTTTGCAAAAAGCTTTGTCTATGGGAAAGTTCATTGATCAATTTTTCACATCCTAGTGGAGGAAGTTATGCACAAAATTATAACAAAGGAGAAAACCATATGCAAATTACTTTGAACCGTTTTTAAAAGTTTATTTTGTTATTTTTATATTTACTTTACTTTTTTTTACCGATTTTGTTTATTTATTTCACTTTACATTTTTAAAATTTGTTTATTTGTTTTACTCTTTCTACCGGCAATATCTACGGTGTATGGTTTTCGAGAACGCGAAGGATATTGTTGCGATTCACGATATTTCGCGATGATTTTTGAGTCTGTTGTAAAATCCGATAGAAATTTCAACAAAAAGCCCAAAAAAAATGTCATGAAAACTTTCTCTATCAGGAAGCAAAAATGAAAAAAAAATTAAGACGCTTCACTACCGACCGAGACTGTTTCACTTCGTCATAAGGGGAGGCCTAAACACGGCAGAGTTAAAATTTTTAATTCAATTTTCTCCGAAGCGATTCTATAAAAATAAAAAACCGTTTCGGATAAAAATGGATTCAGAATATTTGGAGGTTCATCGTGATCGTTAGCCCCTGTTTAGACTTTATATTTTAGACACTGTCGTCACAAAACACCTGTTAAACGCGACATCGTCACTCTTAGGATAACAGAGAAGTACTCGAATTTTCTGTTGTGTGACTGGCATTCCCATTATTCGAGGAGAGAGACATCGTGAATTCGCTCGATAAACGTGCTCTTTGTGCAGACGAATGGAGGTGGCGTATCGAATAACACTCGTCGAGTAAAACCCGCTCTATTAATTCATAAGGATCAACATCCCCTCGCGCGTCCGTGCTCAATGGGGAGGCGTGACCGATCGGCGTATGTGTAAAAAAAAATCTACGGTTTTTCACGTCGTTTCACGGCTTTAGCGCTATCGCAGTGTCGGTGGAGGAAAGCTCACGGGTGTGTATAGCTGCGGATCGAAGGAAAAGCCCATCCGGTGATGTACAACTTGTGCAGCGGAACAGAAATCGCAAGTACATATATCTTGCTCGGATTCCTTCGCCACCGAGCGGTATAAATTCTTCTCGGTCACGTCCGATATTTCTCGTCCGCTTCTCTGCCCCGACGACGATTTTATCCGGGATAAAAAAAGCCATCGGTGCCGTCGGGGGTCAAGGTTGAGACGGCGCAAAAAAAGAAAATCGCTGTGATCAATGGATTCGTCGGATGCCATAATATCAGCTCAGGGGTAGGGAAATTCTGTACGCATGAATATGAAAGATTATTCAAAAACGTAGTCGATTCCATGTCAATACGTCACTTCCAGTTTCAAAATGCCATTTTCCGACCGGAAGTGGCGTCATACCGGAAATACGTCACTTTCGGTTTGAAAAATGAGATTTTCAAATCTGAAAATTGGGACGGACAAACGATCAAACAACTCTCCAATATATCATATAAGATTATCGTATTGACCATGAATTGATATTATTATTATTATTATTATTATTATTATACATTGGAGGGGTCGCGAGATTTCATGGATTAGAAGAAATTTAATACGCGGACAGAATTTCCATACATTATTTAAAATTTGGCGGCGGGATTTGAAAAGCAAAGCCTATCTCGGTTTGGTCATGGGGATTTGCGTATTTCGAATATTAGTGTCGAAACGTGACGAAGGGCCCGATATAGGATTTAAATCTACGCGCACCCAAGGGGGGAAGGGGGGTGTGTGTATAAATCCCGCGCCTTCGAACAGTTCGCCACACCCACCATCGTCGAAGCCCGTCGAGATAAAATTGTTTTCGCAGCGGGTTGCCGGTGAATCGAAATACAGTATTGGAAGCCCGATTAACCGAATTAAACGGGGGATGAAATGATTCGGTCGGACGATCTCTCGGTTAGTCGATTGTATCGAATGTACGGTCGGGGGTCCGCGACAGAACCGTCACGGGATACACTACCCATAATCCTACACACCCTCCAATTTATCGACGGACCACCTCGGTCGCGGACAAAACTTCGATCGGTTTTTCCATCGTACTCGACCAGCGTGCAAGAACAGGCGAACTGAATTACACGGACGACTTTCTCGACTAGCAGCCCGTAACTACCTTCAGAAACAGTTACCGCTTCCGCCTGCAACCGGCCGGAGGAACACACATTTTTCGACGGATTCAGTACACTGAGAGAAGGATCTGATAAAAATTACCATAAGTCTGGTAAAAACCGACAGAACTTTCAGGTACATGGGAATTACAGCGACATCCGGGCAAACATTTGTATTGAACTTAACACAGAATGTGTTAAGTTCCATACGAATTTTCGCTCTATTAGCTATATTGCAGATATTACCTGAATAACCTGTAATTTTTTTCTGGATTATCGTATTTTTTGTCTGGAATTTATTTTTTTGAATATCCTACTAGAAAATATAGACTGAGAGAAGGAACTGCCAGAAATTGCCATTAATCTGGTAAAAACTAACAAAACTTTCAGGTGGATGGGAACTACAGTAAAATCCTGGCAAACATTCGTATTTAACTTAACACATTCTGCGAGAAAATATGGTTATGTTGGCCATCGCAGATATTACCCGAATATCCCTAATTTTTTTCCAGAATATAAGTTCTTCGTACTAGTAAGAAATATAGTAATAGGTGGCGTCGCTTTGTTTTAGTTTTGTGGGTTTATACAGGCATATTGCGTTGATCAAATTTCTTTTATGTATACATAAATAAAAAAAATTGACAAAATTCTCAGTTTTAATCCACGAAATTCTTAGTGTTATCTACGGAATTCTGAGTTTTCATCCACGAAATTCTGACTTTTATCATCTGAATTCTTGGTCAGGTACGCACAGATTTTTCCAACCTACCTCTCGGAAAGAATTACAATGTGGGTTGGATAAAAATTAGCTACGACCCCTGTCAAAATTTTACATATCGCTAGTACTTACACACCGGTGAATTTACCGTATGACGTGGTATTTTTTCCGAGATCCTTCTCTGAGTCTAGTTTTTGGTAAAATTTATGGTGTGGAGTACCGCGTGTCGGCGCGAACCCGGCGCTGACAAAAATTACGCGCCAAAATATCCTCGTCAGAGATTATTTGCGGGGTTCGGCGTAAGCGGCTTCCCACCCGGAGGAGCCACCTCCCTGATCGTGATATCCTCTGCGCCACGTTAGTATGAAAGTCTTCCTGATCCGTCGCGCTTTTGTGGCCTTTCATCGGCAATACCGCTTGCGAGAAAAATAAAATGGAAAAAACAAAAAATGTATCGAAGCATACGTTATCCACGGTTCAGCGAGTGAAGTAAACGGAGATATTAGCGCATGCGCGCGAAGTTGGTGGATTCTGGAGAGACAAAATGCAGTGTACCGAGCAGCAGGAAACTCTCCTGACGCTAGCGTTACCCACCACTACCGGGACAGAGTAATACCGGTGTGAGTATGTCCTAAAGGGATAACTTCTTCAAAGATGCACCACCGGCATCCACCAGACTCAAAGCTGCGTCGTCTGCAGAAGCTCGGAGCCACGAGCAAAGCAAAGCTGCAGGCTTTCCTGCAGGATCGGTGCACGTTGGATCCACAGAGACCATTGTCGACGCTACCCTATTGTCCTTTTGTGGATCCCTACGTGCGACTTTTTCCGATCGCGCCACTCGATAAATTAGGCTGAGACACACGCACGCTCAGAAAAAAATATATAGCAAAAGCAACAATACTGACTTTTTACCATCAAAAATAGTTCCCAAGGGGAACGTCTACATTTTGTTGCTACGTCAACAAAAAATCATGGTTGTAACCATAGGGTAAGTCGGAGTGATTTGGCCATGATTTTTTAAACGATCAAAATTGGAGGTTTAACGTTTAAAAAAAATTTAATGTTGGTCATAACCAGCTCTAGAAACATCGATCTGATATAATTCGCTCAGAACTTTCGAAATTTCCGATGCGTGATTTATTTGCAGCTCTATAAATACATATTTACGATCGGCCAAAAATCCCGTTAAATGTTTATTTGAATGTCTCTGCCCGAATCTTTAGTTGATTAAAACACTTTTTTTTATCAGAGTGGCTATGTCACCCTGATTTACCCTAGTAAAAGCAACAATACTGAATTTACTATAAAAAGTAGTTCCCAAGAAGAACGTCTACATTTTGTAGTTACGGCAACGAAAAAAATCATGGTGGCAACGGTAATTAAAATTTAACCAATTGAATATATACTATCAGAAACGATCGATATAGATGTTCCCCTTGGGAACTATTCGTTATTCCTCAGTGTTCGTTCGTTATGGGAAGGAACACTATCCTTCTTCTCAGTGCACCCGGAAAAATAATTTATTTGACGGGCGCCCAGCAAATAAAAATTTATTTTTAATCAAGTAAATATTTATTTAAACCATATCAATATTTATTTGCGAGTGCCCGTCAACTTAATTATTCTTCTGGGTCTGTAGACGTGTGACAAAGGTTCGGAAGGAAAATTATCATGACGAGAAAAGTCATCAGAAACGAAGATTGGAAAATGAAATGAATTTAACGCGAGAGATAGGAAATCGTCGGGAGATCACGATAGTCTTACCGTTTCTCCCTGCGAGCCCTAAAAGATTGAACACCGTCGGAGCAGCGACGGTATTACTTGTCGTGTAGACCACGGTTTTTTCCCCACCGAGCATCTATGCACCGTGCGATAACTCACGTTGGCCTGTTGAAAAATTAAACTAGCATACGATCCGCGAATTTCGGGTCGGTTGGCACAGACATTTGCTATAAATCATGAAGGGAACTCCGCTGGTATTGGCTGGCCGATCGGCCGGCTATAGACGACCCGGGCGACAATAGCCCTCAAGTTCCTTTATATTCCCGAATGCCGCGGCTATGTCTATGTCAATTATAGACCGAGGTTAATCGCCGGGGTCATACATATTTGAGGGAGCCGGGCGATCGGCCAGCCAAATGTGCTAAAATTCAAGCGTTTCCTCCGGGTCCCTGCGTCTGGGCCAATACTGGCGATGGCGTTTCGCGCTTCGCCGCGAGACGGGTAACTCCTCTATTCCCAGTCGTTCAAATCTTAATTTCACTTTATGTAATGATATCGCGACGCGATTATATAATAATGATATTTGCCGGTTCTGGCTCTATCTGTCGGAAAATCTTTGCGTAACGGAGGGCGATAAAGACGTTCGTAATCACAGTAAGATACCGAATGTCGAGGACACGTGACGGAGAGCCCGAGGGAATTTCCGGGTGCGGCTTAAAGTGCTATGTAAAGTAAATACTCTGCATACAAATTATAAATTGACAGTACCGGACTGGAAGTTTTATGCAAAAAGTAGTGCATTCAATTTAGTGTACAATTGTGACGAAAAATTAATATACTTTTTCATTGAAATTAAAGTAAATGATTAAAAGTAAAATATTTCCGAGGTTTTTAATATATCGAAGATTAATTTTTCATCAATTGTACATGGAATTAAATATACCAGTTTTATGCATAAAACTTCCACTAGAAGTTAATTTCATACAACTTTTTTATTTGCAAAGAAGAGTACAATGTGTCGTGATATAATTATATAATAATAACACTGTGAATAAAAATTGTATGAAATTTAATGTACTGATATTGAAAGTTTGTATGCACTGGTATATTAAGTTTAATGTACAATTCTGATGAATCATTAACGTTTACTATATTAAAAACTTTAGAAATAATTTACTTATAATGACACAGTAATTTTACTATGAAAGTACTATCAATTTAATAGTGGATTTATTTGCAATGTACTGGATGGTACAATTTTTTGAACACGGCATGACGCAACGTAGATTGACGTGAGAACACATATATACATTGCCAATTGGCCAATTACACTGTAAAAAATGTTTGCATCGAAATTAATGTACTAGTATTGGAAGCTTTTATGCATAAACTAGTATATTCAATTTAATATACAAATGTCGTGTAAAATGAATGTACGGTAAATAAAAAATAATAAAAGAGTGGTATTTTTAATAAAAGTACTTCAATAGTACTAAATGTATTTTTAAAAATTACTTTAAAACTACTGGAATTTTACATAATATTTGCACATTAAATTTAATATACTGGTTTATGCATAAAAGCTTCGAATATCGGTAAATTAAATTTACAATTTTTTTTAACAGTGTAAATTAAATGATTTCCTTTCATTTCACTGTAAAAGTTCATTAATTTTTCATCACAATTGTATGTTAAATTGAATATACCTGATATTGCATAAAAGCTTCCAGCTCGGCGCATCAAATTTACAATTGTTATTTAACAGTCCACATTCAACGGTGCCCTCTCTTTGTCGGGCTCTTTGCCAAACGTAGGGTGTTAAAGAATCTCGTAATCACAGTAAGAAACCGAGCGTCGGGGACGCGTGACGAAGAGCCCGAGTGAATGTCCTGGTGGGGTTTAAAGTCAGGGAGGCGGGAACGCAATATTGGAATTGGCCCGGAGCTATGCTTTAACTTCGGACGTACTCGAGATCGCGGTAGGGTTGTTCCCATCGTCTCCTCGACCTCACGACGTATGAAACTCACTCGGGAGCGCTATCCTCCCTCTCGTCAAATCAAACACTGTCAAGTCCGCCACGCATTGTGGTTTGACTAGAGCAAACTTTGTCTAGTGACCCGGGGCGCAATCCCGGAGTCGTCCGCGAATCCCAAAGCGAACAAGAGACCGAGCGGGGTTTTCGAGGAGGCGAGAGAACGAGTGAAAGCGCTACAGTTCCTCCGATAACATTGCCGGGCAAGATCATTCTGACCCGGCTAATACCAATACCGAACCTCTAATTGCTCCTGAAAATTTCATTTCCACGGGTTTCTCGGGGTGTATTTGAAATCGAGAAACTCCCGGAACAACGAACCAGAAGTAAAAGTATCCCTCGTGCGGGGCCATTGGCCGGTTGCGCGGGGCATTCTGGCCTTTATGCAGAGATACGAGAGCCGACGATAGTGTGGGCGAGACGAAGGCAGAGAGGCCAACGTTCGATAGAGTAGAGGTGGTCGGCATGGTTACGGCAAACAACTTCTCATCGACCATGTTCGTCATGTTGGCTCGTCCTGTGCGTCGAGTTTATGCCGCCGAGTGGGCAAACTCTGTGACCGCTAACGATCTAGCCCGTAGCCCTGTTTGAACGAGCTTTCTGTAATGTTGTCGTCGTCATCTTGATCAGTTTTCCCCCGGTTTGTACACCGATAGCGGGTACCGAGTCCGAGTGCGCGGAGCCCCATGAGTGTCATACCGTCGTCGGTTCGGCTACCGGACGGTACGAGAGCCCTCGGTAAACCGAAGGACCCTCCCGGTACCGCCAATATTCCCTATGGATATAGGCTGAGTCAGCAAGGCCAGACCCGTCGTACCAATGTCAACGCCGAAAACGTTAAACAGTCTCCTCGTAATGTCAACGCCGAAAACGTTAAGCAGTCTCGTCGTAATGTCGACGAGGAAAACGTCAAACAGTCTCGTCGCAATGTCAACGCCGGAAACGTCAAATCGTCCGGTCGTTATGTCAACGCATCCGACGTCAAACAGTTGCGCGGCAATGGCCGCGACGGTGCCAAGGAAAGTCGCGATGCGCGACCGGACGAAGCAGGGCGCGGAAGGGAACGACGGAAACGGGAGGAGCTGCCGATCGCGATACTTCCGGTCGATCCGAGCACTTGGGATCGCGAGGACAATGCGAGGGAGGAGCGCGAGTTCAACAGCTTCGTGCGGACGCAGGCCTTCGTGGAGAGGACCGACAAGAGGATCCTGAGAAGGAGCGTCGCGCACCTCGTGGATGAGGGTACACTGAGAGAAACTTACATAATTAATAGTTCCCAAGGGGAACGTCTACATTTTACAGTTACGACAATTGCCAAAAATTATAGTTGTAACTGTAATTATACACTGAAAAAAAAATTGCATGCGGGCTGCTGAAGAAAAAAATGTTTGTTTCAATTCTACTTTAAATTCTTATAATTCCATATGATATTGAAACAACGACAGCAAGACTGTCAAGGTAACATGTTACCGTTTACATCCGGTATGAAATTATACGAAATCGGAGTGGAATTGAAACAACGTTTTTACTTCATTGGCAGCCCGCAAACAAATTTTACTTGATTCAATGACATTTTTTTTTGTGTAGTTTAATCAATTGCGTAGGGTAGAGCGGGGCAAAATGGGGCAACGTGGCAAAGTGGGGTTTTTTGGCAAAACGTCATTTTCCTATAATTTTTGGATGCCCGAATTCGCCCTATCGGATACATCAGGCTTTTCTGCCCAGTTCTGCCACCTTGTCCGACCTAAAAATGATTGGAAAATTTAGTTTTGCCCAAAAACCCTGTTTTGCCCCGTTGCCCCATTTTGCCCCGCTCTACCCTATATACTATCACAAACTATTTACATAGACGTCCCCCCTGGGAACTATTCGTTATAGTAGGAAGTACCATCATTTCTCAGCGTAAGAATCCGATGCGTCGAGAACCATCGATCGCCGATCGGAGATCAATGATTTTATCGTTTGCTGTCCGAAGGTATGGCGGATTACGAGGAGGATGTCGAAGCTCGTCGGGAGAAGCTGCGCGACCTCGTTCGGGCGGAGGAGGAGGCTCTGATGCGCGAGATCGTCGATCAGGCGCGTCGGGGAGCCGAGTGTCGAATCGACGAGACGAGGAGGCGAACGGAGGATCTACGCGAGCGTATCGAGAAACAACGTCGGGCGACGGTCGAGAACAAACTAATGCAGCGATACGTGACCCAGTGCCCGGAGGCGAGGGAGAGATTAGCGAGGAAAACGACGATAGAGACGAAGTACTCGAATCTGGTGCAGATAGCCGAGAAGGAGGCGAAGCGCGAGGCGGAGCGGGAGGTCGACGGTCTCTGGTACGAGTTGATGTTGAGGGACGTCGAGGCGAAAAAGGCGCGGGAGGTGGAGGAGGAGAGGCGGAGGGCGGCGGCGGGCAGGGAGGCGGTGGCGACGCTGGAGAGGCAGATAGCTGGGAAATTAGCCCTGAGCGAGGAGGAGAAGCGGGTCAGGGTGGAGGAACGGGATTATCTGGCGGGCGTCGCGGAGAGCGTGAGGAAGGAAGAATCGTCGAATCACGAGATCGAGAGGAGGAAGAGGGCGAAGCTCAAGAGGGATCTGGAGGAACAGTTGCTGGTGGCGAAGAGACGTCTCGTTGAACGGGCGCGGGAGGAAGCCGTCGCGGAACGAACGTTCCGGATGCTCGGCGAGGCAGAGCTCGAGAGGGAAAGAACCGCGCTGAGGGAAGGTTCGTCGCGTCTGCGCGCCGAGATCGTCGCTTATATGAGGAGCCTCGAGGAGCTGCGCGAGGAGGAGGCACGCAGGGAGGCCGAGGTCGAGGGGACGGTGGCGGCCGCGGCGAGGGCGGCCGAGGCGAGGCTGGACCTCGCGAGGCTCAAGACGGCCGAATCTCGGGCTCGCGCCCTGCGCGAGGTTCTCGAAGGTCGGGAGCAACAGCTGAGGACTAAAAGGGCCGCGGACGAGGAGGAAAATAAACGCGCCGCGGTCGAGGGAGAACTGCGGAGAATGGAATCGGAAGTCGAGGCTTCGCTGACCGCGGAGGCCGAGACGAGGCGGCGGGAGAACGCTCGGCGTTACGGTCAGGAGCTGAAAGCTCAGCAGAAACACGCCGAGAGCGCGAGGCGCCGCGAGAACGAGGAGAACGAGAGAATTCACCGGGCCGGCCTCGAGCGGGAACGGGAATATCAAAAGCTCACCGAGGAACTACTGAATGCACCAGAAATCATTACGCCCCATGCATTCAAAATACTGCTGAAAGAATGCGCGACTCGCCGGGCCGCCGAACAAAAAGGTCTTTGTTACTGTACTACGTCGCGACCGCCCCAGCCCGACCACCCCTAATTTACCTGCGCGCCACCTATTTTCTCTGTTTATTAATTCCTCGGGACTGTGTGAATTAGCGACGGGCGAGCGAGCAACATTTCACCGCTGTACTCTGTACTAGAGGATGGAAATAAATTTTTAAAAAAATAAAACCATGCGTAATCACAACTGTGAAAACATCTTTTGTGCAATATTTTCTTTTCACAGACGCATGACTTTCAGGCACAGGGTACAACCTATCGAAACAATCGTCTCCGCGGAGCGAGCACCTGTCTAGCTCTTTTCAAAAGTTTCTCCGGTTGCATTTTATTCGTCTCGCCGGTTTATCGCGCTTCATGACCGTGCACTGTCGGGACATGAACGACGGCGAAACGCGCATCTCGCGGCAATTCCCTCGACAATCGCGTCTCAGATCTATGGCCCTTCCGGATTACTTTCTCGGGACTCGCTCGACGGTCTATTGCGCTTGAATTTTGAATGCTGCGCATATTTTCGCTCCGATGACTACGACAACTACTTTGACGCAACGCGGACTGGAATTTGTCCAATAAAAGTCAACTTAACGAACGACGAACCGGCCATGCAAAATACGCGTTGCGAGGACAACAGTCGGTAAAGTAAATAAGGTTCACCCAGAAAAAAAATTATTTGACGGCCACCGTTTATTAAGATTAAGTAAAATATATTTTTTTTATTTAAATGAATAGTTATTTCATTTAAGTAATTATTTACTTAATTTAAATAAATATTTATTTTAATCAAATAAATATTTTACTTAATCTTAATAGACGGTGACGGTCGAATACATTTTTTTTCTGGGTGTTTGTTCGGTACGTCATTGGCAAGAACAATGATTTGCGAAATGAATTGCGTACGACTCGTGAATATTAATGGATACATTCGACGATCGGAACGGCTGAGCCCCCCGGGTGGTTGAGCATTGACCGCAAAAACCGATATTCGAACGCTTCGCTGGTACATAATCGAGCTGCTGCTGCTGCGTCACGTCGTAACGACTTTGCGACTTTGTCGCTGTTCGAGCGAAACTTCCGTCGTTGGTGGAAAACGCGATCCCTGCGTATCTACTTGTCGCATCTACTGAGGAGCTACGTTTTATGCGGGCAAGAAATGCATCGCAAATTGGATTGTTCGGCGAAGTTGTTAACATCGGGACACTAGTCCGGATAAGCACGTTCGATAAACGCTGCTTATCCCTCCGTTCGTTGCACCGCGATTGCTGCTGCGGTCGGGAAACAACAGGATACGACAGCAGAAAGAAACGACTCGCTGGTATTCGTGCAAAGAGCGACTCGATCGCCGATGGTTGCTATCATGATGCAAATCCGCGTTACGAAAAATCTCGAAATATCGTAACGGGTCTTGCTTTGCTCGGAGAACGATCAGCTTCGTGGATGCACCGCACATAATTTCCTACGAAAAGTTTTATTCGATCAAAATTTCAGTACTTCGCTGCATGTAAAAAATCTGAATAAAATCAGCCGTATTAATGGTGTCAAGACTTTTAAATTTGTATATGTTTTCGTATTACGATTCCACATAATTTCTCGTAAAAGTCGTCAACTCGTAAAAGTTATTTACGAGTTTTTTTATTACGTGAATTTTTTGTGAATTTTCTTACATTACATAAAATTACATAAAATGTGAAAATGAAACATTCAAAAATGTAAGACGAAGGGGTCCCTTCATTCGTTATACCGCGATTGTTGCTGTACTCGGGAAACACCAAAATCCGCCATCAGAAATAACGACCCGCCAGTATTCATGCAAAGAGCAACTCGATCACCGATGATTCCCATCTCGAAACAAATCCATATTACAAAGAACCTCAAAATAACCATCAGAAAAAACGACCCACCAGTATTTATGCGAAGAGCAACTCGATCACCGATGATTCCCATCTCAAAACAAATCCATATTACAATGAAACTCAAAATATCGAAATTTCTGGATGTTTGTGGACAATAAGTTGTAAAAAGTACAAACTTTTTTTTTGCTATGCAAACAGCGTTTATCGAACGTGCTCATCCGGATTAGAATCCTGACGTCAACAACTTTGCCGAATTATCCAAATTGCAATGCATTTTTTTGCCGCTTTGAACTATGCCCACGGTTTTAATTTTGAAATATCTTGCTCTCCTCGTACGGCGTTTAGCGTCAAGTCAAATTAAAATTGTTGCCGGTCGTTAAAAATATTAAGGGCGCGTTTTATACACACCATCACGTGGACAAGCCACTGAGTTGACCGTTCAAGCTCGCGTCGTAACCATCGGCCTCGCCTGTTGAGTAGGTGATAAGAAGTGTTAAAGTTAGAGCGAAGCGGAGAGGCGAAGGAGCTGCGAAAAATGTCACGTCCGAACGGTCAACGTGACCAGGGCGCTTAACGACGTCGTTTCGCTCGGATAATACGTATCAGTTTGTGCGAGGCGACGATATAGGAGCTGATGCGGGCTCCCGGTTATCCGGAATAACAATCTTTTCGCCGCTCAAATATGGCGAATGGAGCGCGAGTTCCATTCCCTCGGCCATTAATCCCCCCTCTCCCCCCCCCCCCAGTAACTTGTACCGAACGCCAGCAGCACGTCCGTTCGCCAGTGAAATGCTAATTCCCCTATACGAGTTTTGCGAAAAAAATGCCGCATCGGATTGTTCGAACGAGAAGCGAGTAATCCTTGGAACGAAGGAGAAGAACATAAAAAACACATACAAAAACAGCACGGTGCAAGGACTGTAGCTCGCGATTAACTAGAAGAGACACCTGGTTCCTCCGACACCGTGGCTTTATTGGGATCACTGTGTGATTTATGAGTCCTTCCTCCACCTTTCAGTAATTCCAAGTTTATTTGTTCCGCCATCCGTTGTTTGTAGTCTGAATTTATCATGAAGCTCCTTGGGCGTAAAATATTCTTTGACCTCCGCGGTCTTATTCGCAATTAGTGAAGGGAGTTTTTGCACTTTTTTTTATTTATTTTTTATGATCTCATTTACAGCCCGCTGTAGAAGGTTTATGCACCCACGCTACACGATAAAGCAACGGCGTTGGGGCGGCGTACGATCCAGTTGCCATAAAAGCCCAATAACCGCGCCGTAACGAGAGTCGAATATTCAAAAGATCGTTCCCGAAGAAGTCGACCAACGACGGGGCTTCCGCCCCGCGGCGTTATAAAGATGTGGGCTGTTGCTGATCGCGGGAATAGCTCGTGCAAATAGTCTCGAAACTATCTTACACCCCCGGCTCCGTCAGAATTCTATGTGTAGGCGGTCGGTAGAACGCGAGCTCGTAGATTTTCATTACGAAGTTGGCCCGGCCGACTGTAAAGTTATCCGGTTTCGAGTAGTCTCATAAAGCCGGGGAGGAAGAGCGACGACGCTTCGCAGTCGCGAATTTCCCTCAAACTCTCTCTCCCCAGGTTCTCCGCCGACGCGCAACGTCGCGCCTATGATCTTAACCGTTCAACCACCGGACCATTTGTTTAGCGTACTCAACTTCCGCCTTTCCCCACTCAACTTTCTATCGAGCACTCGCACTTCGGACTCTGCCGTGCAGCTTTTCATTCGCACCGCCCCGCTCCGCACCGACGTCACGCCGGGCGATGAAACGGGAGGGTGAAATTGGGGTTGAGTGGTTACGCGTGGATGAACCCTCGTTCGCGTTGAGGTGAACGGCGGAGAATGAGGGACGCGCGAGTGGCGGAGTGCGCGATGAACGCCGCCGACTCCGGTTATCCTCGCACGATTCCCCAACGGTCTGGGGAATTGTATGTCTCGCTGCAGACAGGTTAATTTTATGAGAGGGCGGAAGATGTGTATCTGGAGGGACAGACCGAGAGGCGAGGTACGCGAGTGTTGCTCCGAAAGGCAGGTCCTTCTTCGGCGAGTTTCATCCCTCGAGTCTTCGTCCCTCGCGCTCTCTCCTTCATCCCCCTTCTGCTCTTTCGGCAAGGTGCCGCTGGATGCTTCCGCCGCCGCTGCTCTTTCCGACGCTCGAGATGCTCGTGTGCACGCACGAGTCTCTACTTTATATTACACCCCTCGGACCGACCCCGCCGGAGCTCTCGGCAACACGCGAGAGGGGGGGCGAGGGGTGGAGCGGATAACACACCAACCACCCCCTTAACACACTCGCCGGGACGACGGTTTATTTTAATATTTCAGGACGGAATGCAGCAACCGAGGCACACACTGCGCTACGGAGCGAAGCTATCCGCTACACTCTCAGCCTTTTCTTAGCTTCCGACGCTTTCTGCTCCTTTCTCTTCACTCTCCTCTACCTTCACGCTGCGGTGTCTGCATTTTTTTTTTTTTTTTTTTTTTTTTTTTTTTTCGGTGGCGGCGTTTTTTTTTTTTTTTTTTTTTTTTATAGAGCCTCACATTCTTAACCGAGCGCAAATTTGACACACACTTTGTGATAAAAAATAATACTGCAAAAAAGTGAGGGCGTGTACGTCACGCCCGGCTCTATGAATTTCTCAACGGACCCAACTTTCTCGGCCGCGGCCGCTCTGTTGTCTTCTGTATTATTCATTATTTCCTACGGGTTTCTACTAGGTTCGTGTACAATCTTCTACGCTGAGGGGAAGTTTTTTTATTTTTTTCTTTTTACATATTTTTTTTATTTGTGTTTCAAGCTTCTGCACTAGCGGGATTCCGACGGTTCTGCTTTTTCCCAGAGGCGAGGTGGTTTCTTGTTCGTTTAACAAGTGATCGAGAGGCGAACTGCCGAGCCAGTTGAGTTTTTTTTACCCGCGTGACTGCACGGCATGAATCTCGTCGCAGTGCACGACCGACTTGACAATCGTCGTGCCGTCAAATAATTGGCTTTATGCAAATTCGGCATGCAGTTTGTGATACAAAAAAACAGTTTAAAAAATGGGGACGTATACGTCATGCTGGATCTATGAATTTCTCAACGGACCCAACTTCCTCGGCCTCGGCCGGACTGTTCTCTTCTGTATTATTCATTATTTCCTACGGGTTTCTACTACGTCCATATACAATATTCTACGTTGAGGGGAAGTTTTTACTTAAATTTTTTTTTGTTATGTGACTCAAGCTTCTTCCGACAGTTCTGCTTTTTGCCAGACATGAGGCGGGTTCTTGTTCGATTAGCAAGTGATCGAGAGGCGCACTGCCGAGGCAAGTTGAGTTTTTTTTAACCCGCGGCTGCCCGGCATGAACCTCGCCGCGGTGCACGACCAACTTCACAATCGGGACGCGGTCTAATTGGCTTTACGCATTGCTCCGGAGATATTTAACCCCTCGTCGTGTGTACGCTCGCCGGTTAACATGGTCCACCGGTGCTTTTACCGAAGCGCTTTAACGACGGGAAACTGGACAAAGCCGAGAGAGGCAGGGAAAGTTTGCCACAAGAATCCCCAACTACGCTCGAAATCCTCGGCTCTCCTGCGACGGCGGAGTCGCGCAAGTCATCGCATCCACGACACCGCAACATCGTCGCGCGCTTCCTCTTCCCTTCAAACTTGTTCGAATCACATCCATACCAACTTAGCGTAATACCAAGATTCATTGGGTTTTGCTCTAACGAGGCGATACCGCCTGGTACCCTGCCGTTCATTAATGCCCGGACGATTTCTGATAGCGCTGCTTTAGGCAAACAGACCCGGCATTAATGAAGGGCGGTGTACGCGCCTATATCTGTGGAGATAATTGGAGGAGTAACGTAAACAAATAAAGACTATTTGACGAGTGCCTTGGCAAGCAAATATTGACTAACAGATTGTTGCGGCTTGGGCGCTTCGTTTCTGGTTCGATAATCTCATTTTTCTACCGTAAAGGACGTCATAAAAATAAGATTATCAAACCGGAAGTGACGTATTATCCGTTATGAAGTCCGGTCGAATAAGGACGTCCGCAATTTTTTTGTTGTAAATTTTACAAAAAGTAATCGTAAAACTTTCCGATGTTTTTGTAAAATGGGCAAGATTTTTTTATAAAATTAACATGAAAAGAATTGTGGACGTTTGTGGGAAAAAAACGTCACTGTCGGTCAAAAAATGAGTTTTCTGGCCGGGAATTGATGTATTTCTGATCGAAAGATGAACTTTTTAACTACACGATAATAGTGCCCAGCGCTGGTCTGCGCTGCATTATTGTGCAGAACTCACCCAGACGTACAGAATAGACCCAGAATAGTATAATAGAGGAATCGTTGTCAGAGCTCGCGAGGCCCCTAGGGGGACGCTCTGAATTCTTAAAAATTGGAACAACTTTGCAAAATATGATACATATTTAATATAATATGAAATGGGTATTTATTTTTATTAAATAAAAACTCGTTTGTTTATATAAATAAATATTTGAAACACATTCTGCATCTCTCCGTGTATCCGAAATATTATTGGGAAGAGTGGTAGTGGGAAGTTCGTGTGTAATATTTGAAAGTGATCATCGGCGAGTTGATTGAAGCTATATGAGTTTATCACGTTGAGATGAAGTAATACTGTGCGGCGTACTAGATTGCCGCTATAGCTCGGTGAATCGGATCAACCGCGTACGAACACATCCTTTGAAGTCGCGGTCTCATAGTTGTCGCTTAATTGGAGTTCTTTGGCTTAATTCGTAGGTCAGAGTGTACGATCGTACAGCGTAAGCGAGATTAGCTTCTGTCGTTGCGCGGGTGAGCTAACCGTGAAACTCGACGGTATAACGCTCGTTCAACCGGTTCGCTACCGGTGTACTTGTTTCGTCTGTTTAACGTGCCGGACCGTGTTTAACCGAGCTTTTAACTCGCGGCGAAAGTTCAACCTATCCTCCATTGTTTGTTCCCGCTCGGTCTAATAAACTCGCGCGCCTCCGGCTCCGGTCCACGAATGGAAAGGTCAAGAAGCGCTTATATCCGTGTCTGTTAAAATTCGAATAGTTCGTAGCGCCGGAAAAAGTGAATCATGTTTGAACATATGGAACGACTATGCACTATGCTGAACGATAAATCCCCCCGAAATGCGTTTTCTTATAAATTTCCATTGCATGAGGGAAAATGAGCTCTTGGATTATTTAGCTCTTTGAATGGAATTTTAATCCCATTCTATGGGCAACATTTTCTCATGCAATGGAGGCTGTAATGAAAATGGGTCTTGCTTACTTATTTCATGACCTCGAAGATATTTGCATCTGACAAAATGTTATCATTAGCATGTCCAATGTTGCATTATGTACATTTAATGCAATTTAATTGGTGGCATATAATAATTTTTTACAGGGATACGAAATGCGTTTTCTTATAAATTTCTATTGCAAGAGCTAAAAATGAGGTCTGGGATTATTTGGCTTATGGAATGGAATTTTAATCCCCATTCTATGGACGAAATTTCCTATTGACCGAATTTTAGCTCACGCAATGGAAACTTTAATGAAAAACGGGCGTTGCTCATTTATGTATATTTCATGCAATCTAATGCATACTCAACTCATATATGTTTCAATACAATCATCTTTTACAAGGATACTCGTTAAAGTTACAGATATAGAGCGTTTGCGTACAACTACACTCAATTAATATAGACTCTGAATTTCCGTGATAAATCTCAAAGGAACGAGCGTCAGGGTACAGTCATACCGTTTTCCCGGTTTTCCAAAGGCTTATACACCGACGGTCGGGGCGACGACGTGACGCGTATCCCCGCGGGGATTTCAACGGTGTCGAGATGCGTGCTCATTTCCGAACACGCGGGAGCTGTGCGATGCGTAAAATTTTGACAGAGTGCGGATGTCTCACTGCGAACGTCGAGTTTCAGTCCGTAGCGAGAGGAAGAGATTTACTCGCGCCGCACATCCGCATGAGTGGCCCATCAGAGTGCGAATAGTTTATTCGCCGCACAGAGGGTATGTAGATTCTTCTACGTCAGGATCAGAAGGTGGTTTCATCGTGCGTAGCTAAAAAAACTTTTCTGTCCCTCATGATAGGTAAAAACATCTTATGATCCTGACGCAGTGCCTCTGAAGTTCTAGAGCATCTACAGAGTCTGGGCTTGGAGCTGAAAATGTCCTTCGGCACTATATGCAACAAATACATATATAAATTATCAATTTCCACTGCGAGCCTTTAATTATATATTTTCTTTATATTGTTCCGAATTTAGAATTCAAGCTCCGTCACGGAAATATTTGTTCCTCGGTTCGGATAGAATAAGTTCATGTTTTTCTGCAGCCCAAATTGCACCTCAAAAATTTGTTTTCAACGCCCTCCCTTGAAGAAGATATAAAAAAAATTAAAAATGCTCACCTCGAGAATTTCATAATGAAGAAAGTGACCCCAGAAAAACGTCTGTAGAATGAAAAATACGTCAGTTATGACATGCTAATGATAACATTTTGTCAGATGCAAATATCTTCGAGGTCATGAAATATAATTTATTTGCCGGGCACCCGTAAATAAATGTTGTTACGTTCTCGTGGAATAAATAACGGGCGTATTTGGATTTTTTTAGGGGGGGGATATTATTAGTATAATCGCAGCTAAATATCTCGAGCACGAAAGTCCGATCAAGACTGGAGTCATCTGGTCAATCGATAATCTGCCCGTTTGTCATTTGTCATACGGAGCTATTCCGGTCATCTATGTAATATCGTGTGTCTCGGTCCATCCTCATCTCCATATTCGTTACAATATTTACTTGAATTAAATAATTATTCCTTTACATCAAATAAATTATTTTTCTGGGTGTGACGGAGCGCAGCTTCCATTTTAAGATTCCTTTCGCCACTATATGCATCAATTAAATATAATCAATATAAATAATACATTTTCACTGCGAGCATTTAATTAAATATTTTCTTTATATCGTTCCCATCGAGACAGGAAAATGCCTCAACCAGAATGCAAACCGCATCACGAAAAGATTTATTCCTGTCGGAAAGATGAATGAGTTTGAGTTTTGTTGTCGGAGCGTAGATTATTCCATTTTTAATCAAATGGAAAACGTGGACTCACTTTTCTAGATTACGTTTCTGGAGGATCTGAACTGTCGCGAATAATGCTTCGTCTACGTAGTCGACTCTATCGGGATAACACATATGGGTCTGATCGATAAGCGCTTCTTGCAATGAAAGAATCTCCAAACGATTGGCCTGCGCGCCGTCCGGAGACACTACAGAGAATATTCCTTCCCTTCAGATATGTGCCGTTTTATAGAGCTCCCTAACTACCGGAGCCTTTCATAATCCTGGTACACAGTGCGCTGTAGCGGAGGAACGGTTGAGCGTTTAAAAAAATAACCGGAGGTTGAATTAAGAGGTGAAAAATTATGAGGCGAGGCCGGCGACCGCGAACCGCGGTCCGAGGCGCGCAGTTATTATTTCACTCGACAGTGGTTACCCTCTGTCCCGCTGTAAACGGAAGATAGGACCGCTCGCGAGCTGCCGCGGAGCTTTTGGTTCTGCTGTCAGAGTCCGAGCGCGATAACGCACGAGTCGGGCTTTAATGCACGTGTAGTCGCGGCACGGCAGTCACTTCGCGAGCAATTCGAGCCCACCCTTATCGCGACTCATTCGATCTAGAGTAATTTACATTTTTCCCCTGCACCGAGTTACATTGCCCTCCTGCTCGGTTCACCAAAAGCGTGTAAGGTGAACGGCCCAATTATTGACCGGGCTGCAATTACTGTCCATTAATCATATTATCTACGATAGAAAATTCTATTTATGTTCGGCAGACCCAAATTTTTTATACCCTTTATATCGTGCATCATGTGATTGAATAAGCATCCGGACACAATGTTATAAAATTGTCGGCTTTCAGAGTTTTGTGTGAACCCGCCAGAAATAAACTCGCGCAGACCATTTTCTTGGCAGTTTCATTAAGCGACACATATCCACATATCCACATATTTCCACATATTTCAGTCAAAGCGATGACCACGCCGGTGTGATTAGGCCTTAAATAGGTTCCTATACAGGCTATATCGAAAAATTGTAGGCCTCTAATCGGGTAATTTACAACAGTTTATTGTGTTGTAATTTCGAGTTTATTATCAAAACATTGTAAAAATGCTAAAATAATCCTTTTTTAGTTAATTAAGATTATAAACTTTTCTGTAACACTAATTATTTCAATACCTCCACTATTTTTAACAATACTCTTTCATTTTCAATTTCACGTGGAGTTTAGGTGGTCAGTAATTGGGCCGTACACCATACCGCGAGCGGCCCCGATAGCTGAATTAAATTACATTGAAACAAAAATGTAATAATAATAATAATGAACGAACACGTTGATCTACAGCGCAGGGAAGTTAATTGCAATTGCCGGAATCGGGGGAAGGGTCGGGGGAGGGGGGGGGTGGAATGCGCAATGTTCATACGCCCGAGTAAGTGGTCGCGATGCTGTTGCTCTCGAAATATATTTCCAGCATTGTAATTGCCAACTCGATCGTACATTGTGCGGTGTAAAAAATAAAAAATAAAAAAATCTGCACGTGCCGTTGGCTCGAGTCGAAGTTTCACCTCGTTTTTTTTTTACTATCTAACTTGAAGTTTAATGAACGAGCCAACATTTATTCGTAGAAATTCACTTTGCGCCGAAACGATTGGATACGGATAACGCGGATGAGTAAGTCGGTTTATTGCTTCACCAGCGGCACTGTGTACTGACTGGTGCGCTCTCGTCGCGCCAGTTTCCAACAATGGTACAGGGATAGACACTATCCACCTATCACCCCCTCCCCCTCCCCATCCCGATATTGAAATAGTTGGGATTTCGTTTTGAAACCGGAAACGATGTCGTAGCTTCCCCTCCGGGTCGCTTTCTCTACGGCGGGAGAGAAGTACCTACCACTCGACGGGGAACCCGTGATTTACCGCTTTCGCGTTTTCCCAACGGTGTGACGCGGTGTCAAGCACTCCATCCTTTATTCCCCTTCAACTTGCCGACGCGCATGACCTCGTTTACCAGAATTTTACCATCGAACGTACGGATATCTCGCCCCGTTTATTGAAATTCCGTAAGTGCGCCCGATAAACCTTTACGCAACCCGCCCGAATTATCGCTCGTATCCTTCGGGCATTATCCAGTGGCCGGGCCGAGAGCACTGGAAGTGGGTGAAAATGTAAAGTCGAAATAATGTACCAACAAAAAAAATAAAAAACAAAAAAAAAATTCCACGAGCTCGACATAGAAATATATTTCTCGTGAGAAATAAAAATGAAGGTAGCCGAGCTTGGGGTGGCTGGTGCATTGCATCCGCATCGCGTGTGATTCGAAATTGAATAAATGAAACGTATTTAATCCAATTTAAGGTTTCGCCCAATACGTTGTTGTTTTTTTTTTGTGTGTGTTTCTTTTTTTGTTTTTTTTTAACTCTCCCGTGTACCGTGCGGTTTTTGCGTTGTTCCTCTTTCTATTCCTACGTAATCGAAAATTTACAGCGTTGCGTTAGCGAGAGTACTGCTCTCTGTGCCGTTGCCACTGCGGGGCTGTAACGGGGTGCACTACTTTTTCATTGCATAACCGGGGAGGGAGCAACTGCTGTACAGGGCAACTGCGGTGGGCACGGCTTCGCGCTCGGCCAGCTGTTGCAACAATAAAGCACCGGTCTACCTATTGATTTTTCTTTTTTTTTCTCTCTCTCTTTTTCTTCTCGGAAATGCGCGTAGAAAATACGGCAAAACCGATACTTTCCAATACAGCGGAAATGAAGCTGGGAATAATGACAAAATGAATCCAATCAGAACGTATATGATTATTCCGATCCATTTTGTATTACCAATGGCTAGGCTCTAGCCGTTGGTAATCATCGTTACATCGACGGTAATGCCCTTAACGGCAAAAAAGGAAAGACCATTATGCAATCAATTTTTATATTAATCGTTAGTGAATTAGCTGTTGCAACAATAAAGCACCTCTCTTTTTTCCCGCAGCTGCACGTGGAAGATACTGCAGAACCGATACTTTCCGATACGGCGGAAATGAAACTGGGAATAATGACAAAACGAATGCGATCAGAACGCATATTCCGATTATTCCGATTCATTTTGCACCACCAATGGCTACGCGCTAGCTATTGTTGTATGAAAGCTATTGTATGCTGTAAAAAAATTTAATTCGGAAATTAATTAACGGCTTTGGAAGCTTTTTTACATAAACTATTAGAGAAATTTCAAACACATGTGCGGTGCAATTTCGGAGTAAAATTTTTATTTTTAATTAAACTATTTATAAATTTCGGGCAAAATATTTGTAATGTTAATATCTGGTATTTTTATTATACAAAAATAGTACATTAATGTGAAATTAATGTAAGTAATGAAATCAAATTGCAAGTTCCAGTATACTGCATTTATAATTCATTTTTACAATGGAGCGTTACATCGACTGCAATGGCCTTAACAGTAAAAAAGAAAGACTGTTCTATAAAAAGATTGTTCTATAAAAAAAAATCAACGATTAGATAAAAATGTGAAAAAATTCATACGTATTCAGAAAAATAAACGAATCATTTTCAGTTTTGCAATTATTATTATGCAAAATTAATCTTCTCAGTACCTTTAGTATACATGATTTTTTTCAGATTTTTACACCATCAAGAAGTACTTGCAATTTTAGCGCGCAGCGAGACTCCCTCCTTAAATGTAAAAAAGAAAGACCTTTGACCATCATCTAATTCATTATACAATCAATGCCATTACACAATCAATTTTTCTACTAATCTCTAACGAATAAGCTGTTACAATAATAAAGCACCGATCCACCCATTGATTTTTTCTTATTTTTTTCCTTTTTTTCTCGCAAATGCGCGCAGAAGATACGACAAAACCGATATTTCCCAATACAGCGAAAATTAAGCTGGGAATAACGACGAAACGAATCCAATCAGTACGCATATGATTATTCCGATTCATTTCGTACTACCAATGGCTGCGCGCTAACTTTTGTCACATGAAAGCTGCTGCTCGCAAGGTGAATCGTTACATTGACGGTAATGCGCTTAACATTAAAATAGAAGGACCATTATACAATCAATTATTATATTAATCGTTAATGAATTAGCATGTTGATTCGTTGCGCCGCTCCACGAAGAAAAAGCTATCGAACAGCGCGACGCGACCGGATGACGGGGGGGGGGGGGGGGGGGGGTAAGCCGGGAAACAAGAACGAGAGCATATTCGTTTCGGCGAAATCCTCGGCAGCAAATCAACGGGCTTAATTAACGCCCGAGACCGTATTTCAATAATCCGGCGAGACTCGCGTTTCCGGCCCGAGTTTCCATTGGTGCAGACACGAAAAACGTGACACTTTCAATGAACGCTTCTCGATGGTTAACCGATATTCCAAATTGAACGAATCAATTTATTGGGTCACCCGTATGTACGCTCAACGTTGCGCAAAAAAAAAGTATATATATATGTACATAATACATAAATATATTTCGTCCGCCACTATTATTTCAACAAAAGCGCAACGTACTGTGTATTTTTTGTTTCTCCTGCTCCCTCAAACGTTCGCGTTCAATACTCCGTCGTCTTTACCCTCCGCGAAGCGGAGATGTTGTCAGAAATTTAAGGTCGACGGTAAGTTCACTGAGGCTTTCCGTTAGTATATTTTTTTAGCGTTAATTCCACACGACGTAACACGAGGCTGTAACCACTGCGAATACAGCTCGAAGCCGAGAATGTCGAAACTCCGGTTGTGGGCAAAACACGGGGCTACCCTTGCCCGCGGTATCAAGTTTTTCACCGGTTCCCCCCTCGCAGCTGGCGCGCGACAATATGCTGGATTAATGTTGGCTGACTGATCATTTTTCGGACTCTGAGGGGCGGGGGACAAAAAAGGGTCAAATGCGAGTAAAGTTGGGGATGATACGAGACGTCTCACGGATGTGAATAATATAATGATGAAAGTTGTCCGACTCGCGCAGTAGGGGAGACCGGGGACAAAAGTAACATGGGTGGGTTGTAAAAACCGGCCGCGCAACGCTGCGCATCCTCGGACGCGTCGGATATTAAGTGAGCAACATTATCGACGTCAACTTTATGACCGTGCAAAATTACCGCATAGCTGAGTTCAAAAACACCGATCCGCCGACAACACATGTGCGGATCGCGTCAACTAAGCAACAGAGTGCAAAATATTAGTGCGATCGAAAACAAAGAGTTGAGAGATATGTTACAATTTTTTGTTGACAAATGTCACAACGCTGGTAATAATCATGTGTGGGGTCGATTGTAACAGTCGATCCGGGTCAATTGTACCAACAATCATTTATTTATTCCAATACCAATATAATTTATATATTCTATTCTTACATTCTAAACAATCAGCGCATGACGCTCTTATAATTTATAACCAACCGATTGTAGACTGTAACATTTATAGCTACGCTTACTATATCAGTGTATGGAACAGGTAGGGTAGAGCGGGGCAAAATGGGGCAACGGGGCAGAACGGGGTTTTTTGGGCAAAACGTAATTTTCCAATAATTTTTGGATGCCCGAATTCGCCCTATTGGATACATCAGGCTTTTCTGCCCAGTTTTGCCACCTTGTCCGATCCAAAAATTATTGGAAAATTTAGTTTTGCCCAAAAACCCCGTTTTGCCCCG
>JAPYZD010000486.1:0-48156 GCA_030522725.1 Ichneumoninae sp. B BG-2022a
TTTTGTATAGATTGCTGATCGCGATCATCGTACACAAGAATCTACCGAACGAATGTGTTCGGAATTAAGTGAACTGAAAAGATTGGATAGACATTCTATGATAAAATTTTTATATCATTTCGATCCGATGATTTATTTAAGATTTAACGTAGTGCAAAAATATACTTACGACATTTTGGAGTATAACTACTTGGTAGCGTCCTTCGCTAGCTTAAAATTTATTTTTTTTAAGTACTTGGCGTCGAGACGCTACCGCGTCTCTTGATATTTTTTCAAGTTTTTATATGGTTGTTTGATAATACAACATATATGGCTGGTTGATAATACAAAAAAAAACACTAATTTTGGGACATCACTTTCACTTTAATTCACTGCAAAGATTCCCTATAGAAAATGTAGTTATTTTTCGTTTCGCGGATATGTTTGATGTGTTTTTTTTCCACTAATCATGAATCTGTCACTTATTTTACTGTCAGCTTGAAATATAGCAAAACAACTTACTTGAAATACTCCAAAATACTCATTTTTCGTAACGTTCAAAAAATTCAAAATCTCAAAATATGAACGGTTCAATCGATCCTCGCCAAGTTAAACAAGGATCATCGATCGATAATAGTCCCTGTGTGTACAACTTTTTAACCCGATACCTGAAAAATTGTAAGAGCTAGCGTGAGCGTAGATTTTTTTTAGCAAAGTTCAAAAATGTGTTAAATCTTAATGACTGAAAGCATTTTGTTCTAAATTTAACCACACATTGAGGATGACCCGTCTACCTACCTTAGAAATTACCGCCTGATAGATCAAGCCATTCTCGATTTATAAGAGTTTTAATTTCAATTTTTCAGGTCTGAGACACATCAAAATCCTTCATCATACCTTTTTTCTAAATTTGAGTTTCCAATATTCTGGAATATTCTGAAAAAGTTTTCATTAACATCTGGAATTTTTTTTTTAAAATAAAAACAAAGCTTCTTCAACGAGGAAGCAAAATTAACATGAACAAATCAATCGACCCAAATATATTTCAGCTTACGTGTATAATATCCATTAATTGGCACGTACTGCTCGTTAAGGCAAGATTCGGAAAACTTTCAGATGCGTACACGGCTGCCATGTGTTCGTTCACCGTTTGTAACGCGTTATCAACCGGGATGTTTTGTAACTATTTTATAATAATTGTCGTAGAAAAAATGCGGTCGAGGCTACTTTTATGGACGAATTAAAATCTTAAAAAATGAATTTCACAGTAAGAATTCGAGACTTCGAACAGAAGCCTTGGGATGCGTGTCGTAATTTATTCATCGTATCCTCTATTAATTTTGACAATGTTACACCGAATGTTTTATCTCCATCACAAAAATGTATAATTGCAATCGATCTGTAAAACAATGTATTATGTTTCAGGTCGTAAGATCACCGGACGGAGAGTCCAGATCGTACGCGATCGGTCACTTGTCGATCCAGCGAGCAGCAGTCTGGGTATTGGAAAGATATTATACAGAATTTCCAATATACAATCCGTATCTCGATCGTCTGCCGGTATCGAAGTCCGGTAGGAAACAGTCGAGTTTCAAGTTCTACGACGTGGACGGCTCGGTGAGCACGGGAGGAACTCAGCAGCGAAGCGGCGGCGACAGAGCCGTTCTTGCCGCTCAAGCTCGCCGAAGAGACTCCAGTCACAACGAGCGTTTCTACGAAGAACACGATTACGAGAGGCGTGTGAGGAAGCGGCGAGCTCGTTTGATCACAGCGGCCGAGGAGGCTTTTGCTCATATTAAAAGACTGCACTCGGAGTCCGAACTGGCTCCGAATCCCGGCCCAATGGATCCGATGGAAGCTGCTCAAGCTGTTTTTCCCTCGATGGCTCGAGCGCTGCAAAAATATCTGAGGGTAACCCGCCAGCAGCCGAGACACTCGGTCGAATCTATACTCGGTCGTCTAGCTCGCTGTTTGGCCCAGGACGCAGCGCCGCGAGCGTTTCTGGAACCATTTTTCACATCGTCTCCGGTACTCTCGAACGAGAAGGAACGCCAGAGACGATCGCATCACTGGGCTCTGGTTTGCGAGGGTGAACTTCCCTCGAGGACACTCGCGCCCGGATGCGAATTTCAATTGAGACAGGGCGAAGTTGCTCTGCTCTGTACAGCGTATCGGTTGCCACATTTCAACCTCACCGAACAACTTGCACATCCGAAATCGAACAAATTTTTGCTTCGACTAAATTCGGAAACTTCGGTTTAGCGTTTCGCGGCGGGAATTCTCTGAACTGCGGAGTGTTCTTATCAGCTCCTCGACCGAGAGACGAGCTGCCGCGAGAATGGAAGCTCAATGGGTTCGAGCGACTACTACATTCTTGCCAAATGAGTAGCGAGTTTGGAGAATTGTTTATAGAAGCTTCAACAAAGACATCGATGTTAATAAGCCTGGGGTTTTATGTAAAGATTGAGATTGAAAGAGTGTCGGACATCGTGACTCGAAACTGAGACGGCGAAACTTGAGTGTTTTTAATGGAAATTTAATATTTTTGAGTAACAAAAAAATGATATCCTTTAACGTAAAACAGTTTGCCGATGTGTAAACCTTACGTTTTAATGTTCCAACGTGAAGTTTGGATGATTTCGCACTCGCAGTTTTTTTTATCGGACCGCACATCTCTTTGAAATGTTGCAACAGCTGACAGTAAACGGCGTCTAATAGCACAAAAAAAAATGCAACGCTCGATCTCAGATTTGATCTAATGTCCGATCCTTAAGACATTTAATACTTGAAATTTTACATAGTATATTTGAATATAAAAAAATTTTTTGTACATATCTGTATATGGCTTAATCTTGAGGGAAAGAAAACAGCTTCGTGGAAGATTGTTGCTCTCTGCGATAAATTTATTGCTCACAATATTTTTATGTCGATGGCGAATGGGGTTCCTGTGAAACGTATTAATATCGATTAGCTTTTGGAAGGCTTTTATGAAGAATTTTTTAAATTTTCAGCGCCCATTTTATAAGACTGTACAGCCTCAATATCCTTAATGTAATAGCCTTGTTGCTGCTCTAACTGTTAGCATCACGCGTGACGCAAAGAATCGCGCGACCACGCGCTTGTACTGAAACAAAAAAAACGCAATGAAAACGGGCTATTATTACATACCCGGATATACTCATATCGGTGACGAGAGAAATACACGCCGTACTCTGCCTTTTCTACATGTACAATCAGATGTGTAGTTATTATTTTGCTAAAAAAAAGCATCGGCAAAATATTTTCGAGATAGCAGCTATACATGTTGATGCAAAAAATGATTTTCGTCTCGTAATTAACAGTAAAACGAACTAGGATAGGATGGAATTGATTCTCATTTCTTTTTACATTTTTTTTCAAACACCCATCATTCCGTATGGTCTAACGAACTCGCGATTTTTTTTTTATCGATACCTTCTCCAGACGCATCGACGATGTGTCGAGAACAGAAAAGACATTGAAGCACAACGAGCGCTTATTATTTTTTACATGGCAATTGATCATAAAAATAGATAGGATGTTAAAAAATTATCGCCACATTTAATAATACGTGAGATTTCATCATGTTGAGAAAAAAATAATAATTCATATTCCATCTACCATTTCGTACTATTAGCGTAAATTGGGGATTGGCATAGTCGAACAGTTTTGATAATAGGATGCCTGAAAAAGTGCCGGGTAACAATTAATATTTGAGCCAATTACGCCTATATAGCAACAAATATACATACCTGACTTTCAACAGTATTTCCACAAAACGTAGTCAAAACTTGGTTTAAAAAAAAAAATTCTAAACAATCGCTACGTAATTTGGAAAAAAAACTTTAAACCCTATTAAACAATTGCTGAATTGTTACCGCGCAAAAAATTATTTTATGATTTTTGAAAATTCTGTAAAAGTTAAATAGCCAATTGTTACCTATACTTCGGTATTTGGTATTCGAATTATCAAAAGTATCCGAATACGCGAGTCACTGACACAAATGATCTCGCGAGGAGAGATCGGAGATGAAAGAGCGTGTTGCTTTCTAAATAAGTCGTGACAAGATATACAAGAAATAAAAAAATGCTTTGTTGTAAAGCTTTGAGACAGAATTTTACGATAAATTATGTAAGATGTATGAAAGTTTCGAATGATTGTACATTAATTGTCGTCGAATTATTGCGAAGAATTTTTTTTTTTAATCGCATCACGAACTTACGTCGTAGTTGTATTTTCGTGTTAAGTTAAAAAAAACAGTAACAGAGCCTATTGGTTGCATGAAGTTTTTAATTTTTTAAAGTCATCTTTATTCAACCATCTCAAACGTACATAGAACTGAGTTGAACGAGCGGCACGTTCCAGTATTTTTAATCTTTACATATCAAAGAAGTTGCGTACCAGTTTTCACTGTATAAAAAGAAATCATCAGGCAGCGATAGATATTGCGTATATGAATTAGTCGAGAGATTATTGGCTTTACCAGCCTGCGAGGTTGTCGGTTGTCTTCGAAACTCACCGAGCGGTACGACTTGCACCAGAACAATTCTGGATGCTGATCGGCGGGACGAAACGTTTTAGGCGATTACACGTATCGTAATGCGTAATTTAGTGGTAAATTTTTTATTTTATTTTTACATTTTTTTAATACTCGTACACTCTCTTTGATTAATTAACGAGAGGGCTGCTTATCAATGACATTATTTTATTTATGTGTGCGCGTGATATGACAGTGTATCTATTGATTCACCAATAAATTAAGCCAAACATGAAGGGTCTATTTTTAAACCAGTTATTAGCGATACGTCAACGAATTAATTATTGTCCGTAGAAATAGGCACATCAGGTCAAATTTGGATGTGTTGCAGAGCAATGCGGCGAGTAATTCATTTTTCGCATTTATTTAGAATTTTTTTTGTTTAGTTGAAATCGTTGATTGCCACTTTAGTTTGACGATGACTTAGATTTTAAAAGCTGGGTCAACGAATCGTTTCCATGGATAGTAAGTTACCAGCTTCAATCAACGTCTAATCCGGTTAAGAATCGGGTCAGATCACTTTATAATCAATTTTACGGCCAAATACTTCGCTCAGCTCGCTTACGACTTTCTATTACAGGAGGGTCGCCGAGTCTGGGTAAATGAGCGCCGATATTGAAAAAATATTTATAGAAGCTTACGATTGAAAATTTTTATTGAGACGCAATTTGGAGTGCATAACGCATTCTTAAAAATTAGTTTCTCGAGATTGTTGACCACAAATCTCGATCAAGTTTCCATAAATGTCGATAAAATATTAAAAACGTTGATAAACCATTCCGAATATTATACGACAATTGTTAATTTGCTCACACAATTTTGAAGCGTCTTGGCATTTTCGGGCCTAAAAATGTTCTATAAAATCAATTAGAGAGATTATTGAGATTTTTGTTTCAGCCCGAAGAAAAAATGCCGAAGCGATAAGTACAAACATTATATTTTTTTACATCCTATATTTGTCCCTTCTAGGAATTGAACTAAATTAGTAATTGGCTTACTACATTTATAGTCGTATATAAATGCTTGTAAACTCATGAAAAGTATAGTGTATAAATTGAGATCATACAGCGATCCGTCTATCGTCAGATCACCCATTTGTGTATCACTTAAATTCGATAAATTTTGCATCAGTTAAAAAGAAAATTCGACAAAAACAAAATCCCTTTAAACATTCGCGCATCAGAGCATCCTGTTTATAACACATGGCTGTGTGTATATATGGGGTATTCCACATCAAGCCGTACAGCCCAAAACCCTGACCCTCTTAGATCAAGCTCAATGTTTGTTATACAGTGTGAGCACTTGGCCTTTTTTTCAGATTTTTATCGGCTTTCGTTTTCAAGTTGACAGATAGGGGTTTTAATATAAAAAATTCTTATATCTCTGAAACTTTTGGTCGTACAAAATAACGTCGTCAACGAAAAAGATGGTATTGTTGCCGAAATATCTTCGTAAATTTGTGCAAAATTGTCCAAGTTTGTGAAACTTTAAAAATAAAAAAAAACAAGAAATTCTTATTTAAAACATTTTTTCGGCAAGTATGACTTCATTTTTGTAAAAAATTTCACAGAATGTTTTTTTATTAGTGTGAAACAACATGCGTACATTTCTGAATGAGTTGGTATTGCGTTCAATTTTCGCAGAAGTCTAAACATTTTTTAAATACGATATACGTATTATCCTGTAAAAAAATGATAAAACGGCTGCAGAAATTGAAAGCAATCCCAACCCAGTTTGAAATGTATACATGAAAAATAAAAAATAAACAATTTTTATACGCGGAAAATTTTGAACAAATTTACGAAGATAGTTCATCATAAATAACATCTTTCTTGTTCACGACATTTTTTCATACGAACAAAAATTTCCCAGACATAATAATTAAAAATATTAACTCGCCTAACTTAGAACACGAGAGCCGATCGGAATCGTAATAAAACTCTAGGTACTTTATAATATAATAAATATACTACATGAGGGTTTTGGGCCATTCGACTTTGACGTCGAATGCCCATATACGTATATAGCAAACTTGACAAAAGTGCCAAGCGACACAAGGGGGCAATAGTTTCAAAGGCTCGAATGATTGGCCGTGCGCGATGCCGGCGACGCCCCCACCTTCGACATGTCCCGTCATTCCCGCAACTACTTGTGTTCTTCCATCGTCGCGTGTGATGTTATTTAATCCGCTCGCTATCTCGCTCCTTTGCGAAGCGTTGAAACATATTTTTTGTTGGTTATATCGATAAACACAGTGATTTGCACCGGGCACCGAGTTCACGATAGTTTAACATTGCCGCAAATGTCTCACTCACCGGTTGTCGCTATTATAGTTGACCGACAACGCTTCGCGTAAGGTAAAGTGCAAAGACGGACACAGTAAACCGTCAGTTAGAAATCGTAACACGGAACGAATCTCTCGGCGAGATAGTAGACCAACTTTCGCAACGTGGGAAGGACCGACAAGTACGTCTGCTGTGTCGGGAGTCCAAATAAGGGATTACCGTCGAGTGTCTCAACCGACGTGTCCGCATCGCTGACCCTACATGTTTGCCAATTCGATATTAGTGAGTGTCTGATGTTTATTGATTTTAATCCATGCGATATGTTTCTTATATCGGAGATTTTTTCATTCTTTTTTTGTTTTCCTTTTTTTCTTCGTTTTTCGCTCCCTCGCACAAGGTCGGTGGAGTTTCTTATCGGTGGCTTCGCAGATTCTGTTTAAATTTATGTAACAATCTCTTTAGTTTCGAGTTTGCCGTTATCCCTCGTCGGGGAAACATCGCCAGCCGACCTACATTGTTGTCATCTCCTTGTTACCCCGATCATTAACGATAATTGGACACTCGATAATTGTTCGTGCAAATTTAACTCGTCGTTTCACCGTGCGCGAATATCCACGGTTATATTGTTTAATGTCGTTCGCAGTTCTGTCGAGGATCGCGCGTCAAAATATTTTATCATTGGTTGGGTTTTTGTTCGAGGAACATTTCGCCAGCCCTTAACCCCTTCTGTACTGGCAGGATAAACTTTTTTTTTTGAGAAATTTTGTCACCTTTTATTTGCACACGCGATGGTTTTTTAACGCCAAGTTTTGTGCTTAATTCACGGACTTTTCAAAAGGCATTTAAATTTGAAAAACAAAGCAGGTTTTTCTTTTTCGTCACACTGGAGATTTTTTTTCAATTGCAGTTATAGAGAACTCAGGCTAGAATCATTGGACTCGGAAATTTGTGAAAAGTTTAAACTGTAATTGTTGTACATAATCAGCTGTTAGTTTAGATTGGTAGTTTGTAATTGTTCATTTTTTGGGACTTATAGCAAAAATTGTCAGTTCGCTGGTTGTCGTTGAGATAAGTATAACTGCTGGCTTCAGCTACTCGCGATACGCACTTGATATGCCAGTAACAAAATTTTGTTCTAATAATCAAAATACGTCTAAAAGATTTCTATGATTAGCAAATTTAACAAAAAATGATTAATTACATCATGTAAACAAATTTTTTTGTACAAAGTTGCAGGACACACATGATACGCGATTATCGGTAACAAATCTTTTTTTTTATAGTAATCAAAATATGTCTACGAGAGTTCTATGATTTAGGCAATATTGTAAAAAAAAAAATCACCTTTTCACCACGTGGACAAATGTTTTTATATAAAGTTATTGAACCGATTGACGCAGATGGTTAGCAAGAGTATGGTCACTCCAGATTGGCGAGTGGGTTGTAATGATGGAGAGACCAAGTTTCGTGTGGAACTGTAAATTTATAGCCTTTTTTACTGTAAACTTGTTGAGCTTCCGGTAGTTATTATAAAAAAATGTGTTCTTAGAGTTTTATACTTGGTTAAATCTATGGTTTTCAGAGTTTATCAACCCTTGTCACAATGAAATGTTTAGCTAAACAAAAATCAATTTTTTTCTTACATCTCTCAAAACGTTAACCATATTTATTTCTCCATAGAGTTAATGACTTCCAAAGGTCAGGTTTATGGAAAAAAAAAAAAAAAAAAAAAAAAAAACACCAACTATTTTGCAGTAGCAATTAGATTCATTCGTTTGCAAGAAAGTTGAAATGATTATTTTTTTAATTTATCATATTCAGAGTTTACCAAGCTTTGCTATAATCAAATATTTACCTAAAAAAAGATTAATTTTTTTCTTACACCTCTCAAATTGTTAAAGGTAAACATTTTCATCGGTCCATTGAGTTAACTGCTTTGCGAATCCGGTTTTATGTGAAACAATACTATCTGGCAGTGTCAATGTGATTCATTGGTTTGCTAAAAAGTGGAAATTATGATTTTTTCGATTACAGCGGCAAAAAAGGTTTAATCAATTTGTATTTTTGAGCCATAATGATCTTTCCAATTGATACATTTTTTTCAAAAAATGTTTATTTTGTTTTTATTTTCAATTATTCGGTCCTCATAAGTTTAGTCAATTTAATTCATTTATTACAAAGTTGAAATAATTGTTTTCTCAATAATAGCGCCAAAAAAGATTCCATAATTTTGCATTTCCAACCCAAATTTTTTGAAAGAATTTTTATTTGCTTCCGATTAGAATAATCATTCCGTCTTAACAATTCTGGTCAATTTCGTTTATTGATATACTAGAAAGTTCAAATAATGATTTTGTCAATTATAGTGGCACAAATATTCCATAATTTTGCATTTTCGTGACACAATGGTATTTGCCTTTGAAACATTTTTAAAAGAATAACAATTTTTTTCTTTAGTATATGCAATTACTTCATCGTCACAATTTTTGTCAGTATATTCCTATTATCACTGCTTATTCTCTCACAAGATCTGCCTTTTTTATGGGGTCGTTAACGTTACATAATCAAAACTTGATGCAGCTTAATTTATCTAAGAGTCTGTTATCCTTTAAATTGTAATTTCTTTAATTACTGACTATTCTTTCCCCAATTGAAGTATATAGCTGCGGAAATACAGTCTCCATCTTTCGTACCGATGTAAAAAATGATGTCCTGCTATTTACGTTAAATAAGATTTTTGTTTGTTTTATTTTTTCAGATCAACAGATGGGAAGATATTTTGCGAAGTTCGCTACTGAGATGTGACGGAAGATCAGTCCGATACGCGAGAGACAAATAAACCGCGCGGTGATTTGGATGAGGAACAGAGGTCTGTCGAGTCGTTGGTAATGCGGGGATGTGGATGCGCTTGGACCGAATAGGAGGCCGAGAAGGCTGTGGCATTTCCCTTCCGTCCCTTGTCCTCTTGTGCTGGTGTCACATCAGTGTCAATGCCAATCTGACCGATGCCGCCATACCGAATATTCCGAAAAGTGCCGGCGCATCGGAAATCTCACTGCCGGCACCGACAAATCATCCGGACAGCGAATGCAGAAATGTGACCGCCGACGGCACTGGGGGTAAATCGGCTCTTCATGGCATGCATAAATTAATTTCACAAAACCATAATAACACACCAGCCTAGAATTTGAGAAACTGATCTGACTAACGCTTTTCACAATGATTTCAAACGGACCTCGGTTTGTGGTACCAAAAGTTTTCAGATTTTGCCAACATTATTTTTTCTAACGAACGTATTAATCAGCTGATTATGTACAGTTTTTTGTCATTGTTCATTGAGTCGTTTATGAATGATCGTATTGTCGCGGAGTGGTCGACATATGCTACCATCGTTTCGAAAGGTCG
This sequence comes from Ichneumoninae sp. B BG-2022a, assembly GCA_030522725.1. NCBI lineage: Eukaryota > Metazoa > Arthropoda > Insecta > Hymenoptera > Ichneumonidae > Ichneumoninae sp. B BG-2022a. The sequence goes on from JAPYZD010000486.1 coordinate 10,226, forward strand.
CAGCACTTTGTTTCTTGAGACACTTGGACTTTAAATAACGTTTGGGATTTTGGATGAAGTAACATCGAAAGGGATACCTATTTTTAATGATTACAAACGTTTTTTTAAATTCTAAAACCCTATTTTCATCTGATCAATATTTCGCGATCTATCGTTATTAGTTTAAATACCTGCTGCATGCAGGCTCTTTTTTTAAATATTTATTTACCATTTCGCTTGTTCTTTTTTTACAATTTTGAAAATTTATTCATTTTCACAGGCGCAGGACTTACCGTCGTCAGCCACGGTTCAACTTACCCTCATCCGCCGATAGTGCCTCCAACGTTTTTCAACGGAGCTTTCACATGTCAGCCCTATCACGGCTTCTACGTTAATCACATATACTTTCAATTGGCAAATGCCTTTTTTTTGCTCTCGCATCTTGCCCCGAGCGGGATACACGGGGTCTTGTATCTGCGATCGACGCTCCTCGTCGGCTGTGCGTTTCTCGCTCTGTGGGGCTGGACGATAGCTTGCTGGCTGGACGCAGCTCTATGGAACGCTCTCTTCGTTGCCATAAACTTTGTTCACGTTTGCATGCTACTCTACAGGCTGAGGCCTATCAAATTCTCGCGGGAAATCGAAGAGGTATTCTATCATCAAACATTTTTCAACTATATTCAATATTCATCGAAGCTTGTGTGTTTTCTTACGTGAAAATGTCGCCTTGCAGGTTTACGCCGCCGTGTTTCAACCGTTACGCGTGTCGCGACATCAATTCAAGAAAGTATTAAGCTGCATGAAGACCATTCGTCAGTTGAAGTACCAAGAGGTTTACGCGCAAGAGAAAGTCACCAAAGTCGACTCACTCTCGCTAGTCTTGTCCGGAAAGTGGGTGTACTTTTCTATTTTTTTCGTTATGACGTAACTAATCCTAATTTTTCTTTTTTAATCTATTGGATAAAATTTAAAGACTTAACAAGAGACGGATGTTTTATCTGTAAACTTTAAATATCGATACTCAAGGACGTATCTATCGTTCAGTAATTCATATTTTTCACTATGATTAACCCTTTGAAGCACGGTGTATCTATCACAAGTGATACACCCCTTTGCTTTTAGAAAAACGTGTATTAATAAACAACCGACGTATTTAGATCTTCATACCTGTAAAAAAAAACGTATCCCTAAAAGGGTTAATTATTCGTTCAAGACGTTTTGGGATAAACCGAAAATCTATCTGGTGTGACAGAGGCAAAGATAATCTTCTGATAAAAAAATGCTCGGCCATGCTTGATTTTACAGATGAAAGACGAGAATGTCGGCCTGCAAACTTATTAGACGGAAGGGCAACGTTCTCGCCGTTTATCCATAAAAACAACCGTGTCAAATAAATTTGTATTGTACAGTTTTTGTTACTGACCGAGTAGTATTACCTCATCTTAAAATCATTCTAGAGCATTATTAGAGACAGGCAAAACTACCCTTGCGATTAAAAAATGCTCAGCCGCGGTTGATTCTACTGATAAAAGAACGTCTTTTTTTGTTTTTGTTACCGACCGAGCAGAGTTTTTTGTTTTCGATATCCATTTGGCTTTGTAAAAACTGGTATTTTATTATTATTGGCGTTAGTAATGGGAAGGAAAAAATATTAAATAACTAATCGCCTAATATTTCTTTTATTTCAGACTAGTCGTGTCTCAAAACGGAAGAGCACTTCACATAGTCTTCCCTCATCAGTTTCTCGATTCTCCTGAATGGTTTGGCGTATCGACGGACGAATACTTCCAAGTCTCAATAACGGCTATGGAGGAATCAAGGATATTGCTGTGGCATCGTGATAAACTGAAATTGAGTATAATCAGCGATCAATTTCTGCAGGCAGTTTTTGATCACATACTCGGTCGCGATGTCGTTAAGAAGCTCATGCAGGTATTAAATTGTTTGTAATTCTGCGTTATCAAGAACGGGTTTTTTTTGGTGGATTGAAATTTTGTCCGTGGGAAAATATTTTCGAAATTCGAAATCTTGAAGGCAAAAATTATCGTTTTACTCTTTATTGGAACAAACCCATATGCTCATAACAAGTTTTATTGGTCATAAACGCAATTTGGGCTGGCGTCTTGTTTATTTTAGTGTGTCGAAACGTACGTCACATATTTTACACATGGTAAAATCTAAAATAATCTATTTACGTCAATGTATAATTTATATTGTAAATTGGTTTGCCTGTGGATAACATAATTGCGATACAAGTAATGGAGGGTACATACTAAATCTTTAAAAAAAATTTCGAACCAGGTGAGCGAGACAATGGCAGCGAGCGGTCATCAGCAACAAAACGGCCAGGTGATCGGTCTCGGTGGAATGGGCGGAATGGAGACCGATCCTGAGACGAAGCTGTTCGTGGTTAAAAAGACTGGCGACAGTCAGGGAATCACGGCTCTAATAAGTCGTCAATTGCAAGGTAATTTCAGCGACGTATTTTGTAATTTCTACTTGCGTAGGCCAAAAAATCAACAGAAAGTAATTAAAAAAAAACATCCTTTCGGGACTTGTGGGAGTCGAAATCAAATTTCAAACGAAAGATATAGATATGAAATTATTAAATAACGTCAAATCGTATACGAATCCGTTGAATTTTCACGTAGCATTGTCTCGAGAATATGGCACCGATTTAGTTGTTTCGTTCAGTTGTACTACGTACAGCTATGCCGTAGTATTTGTACATAAATTATACATATATGCATATATGTACATTATGATCGTTCAGTTTGTTGATGAGTTGCCGCAGCTAATTTTATGTTTCGTTGCTGCATTAAGTTATTATTTCATGGACAGACTATTTTAGAGAGCCCGATATCAGCCGTTAAACCGGCTCGGAAAGCATCAATCGTTGTATAACTATTTGATAGAAAAATAGGGTAAACGCGCCAATGAATTAACAATTTCATATATTTGCTTTCCTTTACTTTCTTATTCTGAGGTCTGATAGATTTTTTCTACCACCGATCTTGAGGTGGTTTTTATTACAAATAATTTCTAAAAAAAATTTTTCAGTGCAGTAAAGCAAACATTGTTTTCTCATTCCAATATAATTCCATAGTGGATTTGTTAGTGCACGTTCCAACACTGTTGAAACTTGTAAGAACAAATAATATTCTTCTCCGCGAGTTCAAAACCCAACACGTGGGTTGTCAAGAGGAAACGGAATATAATCGTAATTTTAAGAAGAAAACAATTAATCATTGGTGACGATCTGTAGATATTCAATGTTGACATTTAAAGCACGCAGGATCAAAACAAGATTGGCTTCATAGCAATGAAAAATATAATACAATAAAATTATGCAAACCCGTGTGATAAATAGAGGTTGCAAAATATTTGCCCACGGGCATCCAATAAATAAAATCAAATTCAAAGTTACCTCCAGAAAAAAAATGTAAATAGCCTTTCTTTATTTTGGCGAATTGAGTATTCTGCGATCACATAATCATAAATTTATTTTTAAAATCAGTTATTGCCAATTGTTACTTTTATAAGTACCCAACCTACAGAACGATATTCATTATTTTGTGAAACTAATTTTTAAAAAATCGCGGAAGATTGGGAGTTTGAGATTTTTTAATTATTAATTTTGAGATTGTGTAGTTTTTGTGTTAATTCATTGGTCTGTTTACCCCGTGCATTCGTAGACTCACAGAACCACGGTACCTGTACGAGCACAGGACTCCATTGTCATTATTATAATTTTGCACCTATCTCTTTTTTTGGTTTTCGTTTGGGTAGAGGAAAGAGTGCCGCTGCTGTATACGAGCCCCGATGTGTTGAACAACGCACTACATCATCTAAACCACCTTCACGCGCCCTACATACTTCCCGTGTATCCTGAGCGGAACAGCAACCGATCCCCTCCAACAGAATCCTCGCGTACGAGTTCTATGGCTCCTTAGCCCCGAATCTATAATATTCGGTACGTCAAATGTGATCCTGCCGTGTGTGTTTTATCACTCACGTTAACGCGGCCAATGCCACACAGGGTAACTCCACCCGTTCTTTTGTCCCGGTTATGATACCCAGGTGAGTTAACTTCCAATTCCTCTTATGTCTTTCTTCTATTCGTTATCTTCATTATACGATTTAGGGTGAATACGCCAGTGAAACGGGCACTAAAACCTTAACCGATCTCCAGTTAATCATCGTATACGTATTTCTCTTCGAACCCTCGCTTTGTTGCCAACACTTTCACAATCGAATTATGTTATACAAAATATAATTAAAAAGTCAATAAATATAATTTACAAAATATCACTACAAAGAATATTTTTAAATTACCGGTGAATTATTGACGCAGCAGTTCGAGTAGTTACTCGGCGTTCGGAGACAACCACCCTAGCGAGTCGCACGTGTCAGAGAATTTGTATTATACACAAACCTGATAAACATTTAAGCGACAATTCATTTATCAACGTCCCTTTTATCATAGCTAGAATATAAATCCAAAGAAGAGAATGCTTGAAACAAGTACAATATTTGTTCTTGGTTTACGTATTTTATTTTTTCCTTAAAAACAAATATACGTCTTTCGCTTTGAGCACTCTCTTCTCAAGATGTATAATTTTATCAAATTTCTTCTCACTTTTTTTCGCAAGCGATGTTCGAGTAGGTCCATTCACTGGCGGATTCACCCTGTATAGAATTTTTCGTTTAACGACGCCTAGATTCGTATTGTTTTACCCATTTTTTATTTTTGACCTCGTTTATTGTCTGCACACATTTTTCCGTATCCATTGCATTTTTTTCGTCGGCACGATGCGTTTTTTGAGTACAATTAATTTTTTTTTGTTTTTGTGTTTTTTTTTCCATTTCCTCCTGTATTGTCCGTAGATTTCATTCGTAGAAGTTGGATTCTTTCTGATACAATAAATATGACCATTCCGGAAGATAACGAATTTCGGAAAATGCGTGTGTGTGTGTGTGTGCGCGCGCGTGCGTGTAAGAGAAGAACAAGTCAAGACAAATTCTTTTTTTTGTTTATTTGTGATGAAGTATTCTTCCACAGCTTAGCCATAGAAACAATTATATTGATTTCTATATATTATTACGGTACCTTGAATCACAATCTTGCCGACCGGACGTGCTGCAATTTGTTATTATTAAAAGATTTGAAGCCGATTTAGTCGATCTAGGTAGATTGAATGAAAAAATAAAAATAAAAAACCGTTTGGGTAGTTACTGATGTTTCTTTTTTGTTTGCCTAGGTTTGCCTAGGATTAAATACTATTACTGTGGTAAGTTTACATGAAGGCTGAATCTGATACGTTATGTATTGTCTTTTTTTCTGTGTTTAGTTTGTATAGCATGGTTGCTCGAACCACGTTTCATTAATCTCATTGTACATCCAGCGACTTCTTTTTCACACTATTCCGAGTCTCTCTTTATTTGATCTTATTGGCTATGATGTGGGAGGAAACATTCAGAATTTCATGTCAAGGTTCTATTATGCTACAAAAAAATGCAATTTTCGCGATAAATCTTTATTCAAACTGGCTCTACGATGTCATACCAAAATGATTTTTGTCATAACGTTGTTGCGGCGCTTGTAAAATGTATATTCGAACTTGATATCGATTTCTGTACTGACTTCGTGAATTTCTGTATGGATTTTCATTATATTATTTACGCTACATATCGCTCTATAATATAAAAAGATTTCACCGTCGCCGCCGTATTAAGAATCGAGGGGGGGGGGGGAGTCAAGAAGGGGTCAATCTATGGGGGGAGGGGGGGGGTAATAAGGTCAGAGGAGGTCAAAAATAGGGCCCGAGGGGGTCAATAACGGGGATATGAGGTTTATAAGACCGTGAAGTATAAGAGCTGACGTGTACAAAGGAGTGTGAGGACGCGAGCCACGAGCTCCACTAGAATATATATATTTTTCTTTGTGAAATTCATCGTTTTCAGAATGTTACGCATCAAATATGACATTAGTCATTTTTTCGAACAAGACTAACGATGACTATAATAGTATTGTAGAGCTAGATGAGTGAAAAGTAGAAGGCCTTTAATCATTTTTTTTTAATTTCCTTTTGTAGCAGCAGGAGACCCAAACGCATGGCGATTAGGAAGGATCGAAGAGACTGATCACGAAACACCAGTTTAAATCGACGTCTTTCGGCATTGGCCGCATCCTCCAGAGTCAATATAAGTAATCGACGCATCCTCCGTTTAACGAAGCCAATTATATTTACAACGGTATTTATTTAACAAACAAACAAAAAGAAGACAAAAAAGGACAAATGTAAATCTTTATTGATGCTTCCAAAACTCCTTTTTTTTCTTAATGTGAAGTGTCACACCGACTGAGTTCGACCAAGCGGTCGGCAGTTGAAAAGTTTTGTCTATTTTTTCAAAGATGATTTATCAGAATAAATTGAAACTTATGTAATAATCGAAATAAATTATGGTTCGCACTGTTCGAAATTTTACAAGAAAAAAAAGCAGTGAGATTACTAATGTTAGCTATTTAACAACGAACCAGGGTAGTTTAAAAAAATCTAGATAGCGTTGTAACAAAGTTAGCATGGCAATTTGACTGTAATTTTTGTTTTTTTCTTCCACATCTTCCGATATTGACCGCCGTCTTCGAAAATTCTAAGATATTTTGAGAAAATAGACCGTAAACTTTGAATGTGCAATGGGAGGATGTCACTTCACATTAACACCGAAATTATACGGCGTTCCGTTGATTGAGGCACCATTTTTCGTACTTTTTTCTGTCTTCGTGTTCGCGGAATGTTCCAATGCCTACAATTAATGCTTTGTTTTTATTTTCCGTTTTTCTTCTTTTTGTTACTATTAGCACTCCGTTCTTGCCACACATAAATTAATCTCGTCGTAACGGTTTAAAAGTGTTTTGTAATAACTGTTAATATTATTATCGATAAAGACAAGATAATGAAGAAAAAGAAAAACAATGTATAATTGATACTCCTAAGCGAAAGCAGCTACAGCTAAATTATTTGTACGGGTATAAGAATTATAGGTAAAGAAAAAAAACAACGTACTATATCCTCGTATATGAATGGACACTGTTTCACGAATGTTTACTGTTATAACATTAAAACGTCGTTTCGAATAACGTCCCGCCCGGGTGGGTTCGAAGTCTGGGCTACGGTTGTCGAAATTATGATAGAGTAAATTGACATTAAATACGTGAGCCTTGAGTCTCGAAAAAAACTAAGTTTCAACATGGAAAAACATTGGAACTGACGTTACATTCTTTTTATACATATAATTTTGAGGTCTGTCGAGCTTGGATTTCATTTTAAGAAAGTGTGGGAATAATTCTATTCCACAAAAAAAAAATAAAACGAAAAAAGTATCAGTAACATTTTTCAGTATTCACGAACATCGAGACGACATAAAAACTGATTTTTTATCGCGATAGAAATAACACTAACGATTGAAATTGTACATTTTTACCTTAAACAGTAACAACGAAAATTTTACTGGCTTGAACAATATTTTTTGTCCACACACGGAGTGATATGTACCAATGATTCAATTTTTTTCGCAGTTTTTTTTTTCTATGTAAATATAGTTCAACTTTTCATTTTTTATTGCTCAAGGTTCATGTACTCTAAAGTAACGAGGTTTTTAGGCCTTCGGAAAGAAAACTTCTCCTAAATAAAAAAAGCAGCCACAATTCATAGAAACAAAATATGACATCGGATGGTCGAGAGTGAAATGAAGATTTTAGAGGCCTTTTATGACTGGCAATGTGAAGAACACGGAATCGCTGTATAAAGCTAAAAAAAAAGGTATATTCGAATGTCTGGTTCATGGGGTCAAATGTTTTGTGTGTCATAACGATGCGTTGCAATATCGCTCGAGAAGGGCTTCCCAAACGGAGTTTCAATGAATCAATATATACGCGTTTCGGCGTGGAACAAAATTTTCCCATGCGTCATCTCACATGTCGCGAATACAAATACATATATATTTACGAAAGCCGATACGTCGAAATATTTCGTCAACGCATAAACGAATTTCGAGTAGCGACAATACATTGCCATAAGTTTTTTAAGTACGTATAAATGAAGAAAAGATTATAACAAAGAAAATAAAGAAACAAAAATAAAAAAATTTTTAAAAAAGCAACATGAAATAAAGATCATATAGAATTTCATCGAGGACTATTATATCGGCGTTCAAACATTGCCAAGCAAAGTTTTCGTCTGTTATATTAATAGGAATTAAGAAGTCAGATTTTGTAAGCTCGTACGACGGGTCGTACTTGTTGGATCCCACTAAATTATATACAGCATACCTACCCTCCCCCCGGCGAGAAGCTGATTCTTTTATACGTCAAAAATTTACATCGCGCCACACATGCACACATCCACACAGGCATTGATTCCGATCGATGATATTTCGTTGGTCGGCGTGCGAACTGCAAGTACGATACGCCTACCTTGACGAGAAATATACGAACATATATATATATATATATATATATATATATATATATATATATATATATATAAAGAGAAATAATAAAATAAAAGAAAATTATGAAAATACAAACACACAGACACACACAGTTAAGATGGTAAGTTCTTGTACCTAATGCATCGCACTGTGATTCAAAAGAATAAAAAAAAGATAATGGTCATAATTCCCGAAGGGTGAGAGAAAAAAAAAATGATGAAAAAGATAAAATTTCTCCAGCCTTTTACGATTGATTACGATATGATACGCAGTGCAGGCTGTATATACACATTATAAATATGTATATAAACATAAACGACATTTAAACAGATTATACAAATTATGTTTGATTCGCACGAACCGTCGAACGGCGTTTGAGGCGATGAGAAAAAAATTCGGTGGCGAGCAATTACAATAAAAAAAAAGATTATGATTTTACTTTCTTAAATCATCACACAAATCTCATGTTCTTTAATGTATTAAGAAATTATTTATTATATTCGAATTAAAAATGATTACACTAACCATGTGTATTCAAAAATAGAAATAAAAAAAAGCTTTCCAAAGATAAATTCTTTTCCATGCAATTCTTTTTTACGCTACGATTGAGGCAACCCTAAAGATTGAAAAGAAAATTTAAAGGTGGTGCGATGATGGTCCTTCGCAGCGTTTCAGAGGGTTACATTTTTCTCGCATCGCCTGAGACTCAAAAAATATATATATTAATTAAAAATTATTTCATCGGCAGCTATAAATCGCTCAAGTTTTCAACGCACCTTCGCGTGTTCCAATCAGATCTTTGCACTCTGTACCATCGATTGATCAATTGATTTGATAATAAAAATCGACCAGTCTCACCAGTTTATGTTCGGTCTGTGCGAATTGATCGTAGGATAACGAAAAAATAAAATAAAAAATCCTGTATGCCTTGACAAACACGTATTTTGTTGAGAGTAGAGAATATATCTATGCGATTTACAGTTACAAATGCATGTGATGAAGGTTGCTGTGACACAGCGTCAAAGTATATATGTGTACATATATATATATATATATATATATACATATATATATATATATATATATACATATATAAGTATAATGAATGTATCGTTTAGAGATCCTATATCATTAAAAGAACGTGAAACGTAAATAATTTTGTATTATTTATTGCCTCCTTACCGAGGAGGACACAATACCTGCCACGATTTATATACAAAAATTGATTAAGTCTATCGGCTTGAACATTAGAAGAAAGTACTGAAATCTTCGAAGATGTACATTTTCTTCAGTTATCGATCGCGACACGAAATCGTGATCATTTAAATAAAAATTATATTTCGTTAGCATGATGTTCTATGTTCCTCAATAGAAAACTTTTCGTACAATGAGGAATACGCCGTTTTTAGGGAATCAACCCGCACCGCCAGAAAAATTCATATGAAATTTAATCTATAATTTCGATGAAAAATTAATCTTGAGTATCTTCAAAACATTTGAAATGCTTTATTTTTAATAATAATTTACTTTAATTTCAATGAAAAAGTATATTAATTTTTCATCACAATTCTACATTGAATTTAATGTATCAGTTTCTGCATAAAAACGTTCAGTCCGGTACATTAAATTTACAATTTTTTTATACAGTGCATGAAAGTAAATTGTAATATAAATTCATAACGTGCTACAATAGCAGAACAAAAGAAAACCGTTTTCGCGACTTTCTTCAGAAATCGTTTTTAAACGAAAAATACACGAAAATATAGCGAGCACTCTTGTGTTCAATAATTGTTCTACTATAATTTTTGTAATCCGACATACAGACTAATACGTATATCGACGGTCTCTGATACAAGGTACAATACCAAAATTAATTGTCATAAAAATTCACAACATGCTCCAATAGCAGAATAAAAGAAAATCATATTCGCGACGTTCTTCAGAAAACGTCTTTAAACGAAAAATACACGAAAATAGGGTAAACAGCCAATGAATGGACACTTTCCATAAGAGCATCTGTATAAAAGACGTCTATTCATTGGCTTTTCGTCTGCTTAACTGTCCATTCATTGGCCGGTTTACCCTATAGCGCGCAAGCTGATCTTCAATAAATGTTCGACTATATTTTCTTTTATCTGCGATACAGACTGATCGGTACATCGACGGTCGCTGATACAAGATACGTGGGTTCTATAAGACCATGGGAGTTCCGTAGGTCGTAATTGGGACGATCGATTCAGAAACTTCTAATTTTTCAACTTTACCGCTCGTTTGATCGTGACAGGTAATTCTCATTGAAAATATGTAAATAATTGAAAAATCTCTATTAGAAAAAATCTATGCGTCAATAAATGACTTTGTAGCTATAAATCCTCGCAAATATTTCGCGTGACTAAAATCGAAAGGAAGTATTTTTTATGTATATGGATGTAAAATTCGACTCTGGTTTTTGTCATGCGACGTTAGCTACGAAGTTGATTAAAAATTTTTTACAGGCTGTATGACACGAGAATCCCGCAAAGTGTAAAAAAATTCATATGCCTCATTTTTGCCTCTCATCTTGAGAAACTAATACCTGGCACAATTTACATAAAGCAATTGCCGTTCGTCACATTCGAACAGGCTCTTCAAAATTATTATTGCTGAAAGTCTAAGGCCACGTTATCTTTTGTCGCTTTTTTGAATCCGGATGCGAAGAGACCTGCGAAACAACGATATCTTTGTAAACTTGTTGCCGTCCCAGAAAAATTAATTCGTAAATTAACTCGTAAATTAATTTGTAAATTAATTTGTAAATTCGTTCGTAAATTAATTCGTAAATTATTCGCAAATCGATTCACCAATTAATTCACGAATTTAATGCACAAATTAATTTATGAATGTAAATAATAAATTAATTCATGAATTTACAACTGTATTTTCATACTAGTGTACGAACCTTGCTCTTTCTTTTTGCATCTTTTTCAGCCAGATCTTCCATCTGGCAGGAATTCGAGAGACGAATTTTCTTTGTAATCTGCTGTTTCTCGCTGATCGGTGGTTTGAGTCTATTCTTGGCAGAGCGATCTTCGGTATCTTCTCGTCGATTCTTATTATCGCTCGTTGGACTAATTGCAGTTCTGCAAACAAAAAGCTATCAACTATATGTACACCGAGGAAGGGTATAAAAATAAAAATGACTTACGGTATATCTTTATTTTCGCTGTGATAAGTAGCAGCGTTGATGCCTCTCTTTACTCTAAGATCGTTCAACGACTTGCCCAATATTCTCACCTCGTTGTACCTTCGCTGGGGCAATGGCAAGGCTATCCTCTTGAAAATCTCGATCAATTCTTCCTTGCCAAGAGTTTTGAACGACGGCAAAACGATGCAGCTCTATTTACAAACGATAAAAAAAAAATGTATACTGTCAGAATCGGAGTGTTGGAAGGGATTTTAACCTTGAAATGATACATTACATTCTTCAGAATCTCACAGAGAGTTTCTTCGGACAACAGCTCCGGATGGCTCAATTGATAGGCCTCGACTTTACTCATTTCTAATTGTTCGCTTCCACTTGACGAGGTGCCGAATTTAACCAAATGCGACGATCGGTTATCTATTATTTTATTTTTTCTTGAATTAAATTTACATCGCTATAAGACCGGCATGGTGTCGAGAAGTTTTCGATAACACGCCGTGCGAATACGCGATAATAATAAATCTCTCCGACGTCTCCGACGACGACAGCAGCGCTTGGCGTTTCCCGCCAAATTTATACACCTCGTCGTGTTCGAAACGAACCGAACAATCGTAAACAATTGATCAACAATTATCGAGCGACGATAAACGATTGATTTCACTATTTCTCTACAATAAACACGCCACGAAACGCCGTGTCTAATTTTTTCAATGCTTTCGGAAAAACTGCTCGGGTGATTTTTTTTCACGACCTACGGCACTTTTTTTCAGTTCTGTCGATGTGTCAAACATCGAATTCAAAGGGTTATTTTTGTGCTTAAAGACAATCGTTAACAATCGACGGAGCCACGAAATGAACGAGTAGTCTCAATATTTGTTCATAAAATGCGAGACGATAAATTTGTGTCGAGTTTTTGGAATTGTTGATAAAAAAATTACTCGAATGACATTTCGCACGTGGAATGGTTATTTTGCACGTGGAATAACAACAACAATAATCGATGAAGCACCGACAGACGCGTAGCCGCACTATAAATATATTTATCGATTAACACGAGGGTTATTAATCATTTGCGCGACATTTTTTAATCGTCACGAAAAAGTTTTTTCGAACAACACCTATCGACGTGTCGAAAATATTATTATTAATGATTTGATTGATGGTCCAAAAAATTTTCATTGAGCTTCACAATGGACGAGTTTCCTGACTCGAACGAAGAATACGACTTGGTCGAGACGAGTTTCTACAACGCTTCTACAAAGGCTGCGGGTAAATTTTGGAAAAAACAAAAATTTATTACTCTTTTTTCCAATTTTATTTATTTATTTGTATAGTCAAGTGATCCATTAACTTTTAGTTTATCAACAGTAACTCATTTCAACTTACTTTAGCATTGAATAAATTTTTTTTTTTCAGAAGTGAAAGATACGCAAAAGGAAAAATCAAGCGAGACTTCGACTCAGGTGCCGGTGGAGCCAAAATCTACAGATGTTCCAGCGACCGAGACACCGGAAGTACCACAGGACGAAGCTGCGGTTACTGTGGAAAGCGTGAGAAAAAGAACTTACGAGGAGCTCATCAGTGATTTTGGGGATCTCTTTGAGGATGACAATTTTGGTAAAATTTGATTTACCAACTTTGTGCCACAAATTTGGATGGGGATGTAACGTTTCTGAAATTGGACAGAGGGCATTCAGACCGAGGGAAGGGAGAAAAGACCTCGCTGGGACGATCCAGAAGCAGTGATAGAGCTCATTCTAAATGAAAGAAAGAAGCAGCACACGAAGGAAGATTGTACAGCGAGCCTTGCGAAACCCTCGAACACAGAGTAAGTTGTTTGTGAAATAAAATTTTTTTTAAATTGATTACTTTTTGAGGATTAAAATATCTCGTTTTGAAAAAAAAAAAAAAAAACGTTGAGTTAGTAGGACATTGATTATTTATTTATTCATTATTTATTGACTTACTAATAAGTTAAAATCAATAATATCATTATGTTATATTATAATTAATTAATTCATCCATTAATTGGATATTAATTTACAAGGTACACTAGCAGATTGTTATGGATCTGGCTATCAACTATGGAATTTAGAAAGCAGAAATGTACCGAAAATACGTCACTTCCGTTTTGAAAATCTTATTTTCGACCGAAAATGGCATAATACCAGAAATTCATAGTTTTCTGACCAAACCCCTAATTTTTCGGACTTCCGGTTAAAAAGTGAGATTTCCTTTAAAAAAAAATCGAAAAATGAAAGTCTAATGGTCTTGTATTTTATTATTAAGTACATTTAATTTTTTCATATAATTATAATCATAATGCTGCAATTGGATCTCAATTTGTAAGTTTTGACAACTGGACAGTCCAATCTCTAATTGTATTGGCGCAGGAAATTATTAAACGGTATAATTCATGTGTTTTTGTAGAGCAATGAAAAATTGCATATCGACGAGAGTACCGAGTTGGAATTTCATAGCGGTGACACGTTCCACGGATTCCCAGCGAATTTATGTCAGAATCAGAGACAAGAGCAAGAGGAACACGGAGATAATCGTTCGTCCCGTATCCGGTATTCTCTCAGCGCCTTACAGTCAAATGAAAGCGGAAGCCGAAGAGATCGTGAGTATTTATTAACATACAGGAGGGATAAGTCTAGGCTTATGTTACACGTCTAAATAGATAATTCTTATATTGTCACATAGTTGTGCGTTCTTTAATCGTGCATATCATAGCTGTAATCTTATTGTAGATATCGGACGGTTAGATTTAATTTAATTTTAACTGTTTTATAATTCCATCATAATTAATCAGTCCGAGCTCTAAAATTAAGATTTATTATATTCTGATCGTAAAAGAATTAAATAATAATAAAAAAAATACAAATAAAAAGCAAATCGAAGAAAAAAATGTATGGACAAAAATACCATGTCCCCTAATTTACCATCTTTCAGACTGCAGCTTTAAGCCCATAAGAAAAAAAAATAACCAATGCCAATCAATTTTCACAGCCCCTAAACGACGTAATCACCTTTTCTCCGAGAATAATAATAACGTTAATATTGTCTTCGTACAAACCTCTTAAACTCTTTCTTTTCTTAGATATTGAGGAACGTCGAGCGCGCGAGTCTTCCGCCGCCCAAAGAATTATCGAAAAAATCCGGCGATCAACTGTGGGTCGACAAATATCGTCCTCGGACATACATGGAGCTTCTTTCGGACGAGAGCGTTAACCGATCGTTTCTAAGTTGGATGAAACTCTGGGACAAAGTGGTGTTCAATCGCGAAGTTGTGAGACGGAAGAAACAAGCACCGCCGCCGCCGACTTTCGGTTTTAAGAAATTTTCTCGCGAGCCGGAAGTCGAGGGCCTCGATGCAAAAGGATTCCCGATGCACAGGGTAGCTATGCTGAGCGGTCCGCCGGGTCTTGGAAAAACAACGCTGGCGCATTTAGTAGCCAGACACGCGGGCTACAACGTCGTCGAGGTAAACGCCAGTGACGATCGTAGCCCCGAGGCTTTCAGGCAAGCGCTGCTCGCGTCGACGGAAATGCGGTCACTGATGGGCGCCGATCCACGGCCGAACTGTCTTGTTCTCGACGAAGTGGACGGCGCACCTGCGGCCTCGATAGATCTTCTAATTAAATTTGTTCAGGGGAAACTCGTGCAGAAGGGGAAAAGAAACAAAGACGCCGGAGCTAAGAAATCCGAAGGATGCAAGAGACCGGTCATCTGTATATGCAACGAGGCTTACACTCCTTCGCTGAGGTAATTAATCATTATCGTTCAGGTCATTTGTGTGCAATTTTCATAAAGGTACGTTATACCGACATATTTCTGTGAAGAACAATTAGTGATTAAATTGCTATCGTTTGAAAAAGATTATTATTTTTTAAAATTATAACACGATATTTGTTCATCAATACTATTTTTTCGGATGAATTATATATTTATTGGTTTACCAGCGGGGGGAAATTAATTAGTTCCGAGCGTGCGTTATAAATATCTCTATTTATAATGCATTTAATTAACAAGTAAGAACTAATATACTAATATGATTAGATGAATTTGGAATTAATCAAATCTATCAGTCCCTCACTGATAAATCGATTGAAATGATAATTTCCATAATTTTTCACGAGGTGCAATCTTGATCTTCTTTGCGAAATTGATATTCCACTTACGAGAGCTCAGAAATGAGATATACAAATAAAATTTAATTTACACATATCTGTACGCAAATATAGTAGGAATAGTAGTCTTTGTTTCCTGTATACCCGTGCGAGTTTTTACATTCGTGACGCAAATGTTGTTGTATTATTTTTCTTACAACATTATTGTATAATCCTTCGTTGCCTCATTTAAAATTTGTTTTTACTGTTCCATTTGTTTCCAGAGCTCTTCGAATGATGGCTTACATAATACCGGTGCCAAAAGTCACCCCGGCGCGTCTGGCTGACCGTCTGGCGACGATAGCGCGCAAGGAAAAGCTCAGAGTCCATCAGGAGGCTCTCCTTCAGTTGGCCGAAAGATCGGGTTGCGATGTTCGATCGTGTCTGTGCGCTCTCCAGTACATGGGCGAAGCTTGCGTCGATAGCAATTTTAATCTAGGATTGAAAGACTCGAGACGAGGACTTTTCGATTGCTGGAAGGATATCCTGCAAATTCCAGTGAGCAGCGGCGGACCGCTCTCCGTCCGCGAGAGAGTTCAGCTTGTCCTGAAAGCGGCTCACGGCGGTAAAAGAAAAATATATTCTAGACGAAAGAGTACTCGTAAACTAAATTGAATACATTCTTGTTTATAATAGGCGAAACTGAACGCTTGGCACAGGGTGTCTTTCAAAATTATCCAGAAGCCAATCCACCAAAAATGCAGATAGTTTCGAAAGCCTTGGAGTGGTTTCAATTGTACGACAATATAACGACCGTAGTAATGAGCCGGCAGGACTGGCGTGTAATGCCTTATACGAATTATGCTTTCGTCGCTTGGCACTTCGGTTTTTCCGGCAATCAATTCATTAAACTCTCCTATCCGTCCGCCGTGGCTGAGGTGAGTGTGGCAAAGACGTACGTTTATTGTAAGGTGCAATTTACATATGTTGTATCTCTTATTTTCGTCGATTTTGTTTTAAGGCCAATCAGAAATTGAACAAGAGCGTGGCGATCCTGAACGCAACGAAACGAACCTACGGTCTTGACATCCAAACTCTGGCACTGGACGTAGCACCCTTTCTGTTCGAACTATTGACCCCTCGACTTCGTTCCGTTTCCGGTCATCTCTACTCGACGAAGGAACGAGCCGATCTAGTTCGTTTGATCGACGTGATGCTCGATCTCGGTTTGTCACTCGTGCAAAAGAATGAGAACGGCAATTACGATTACGAGTTTGATCCGTAAGTTGTTGCAAAAATTTGTGTTAGATACTCGTTCGTGTTACTCAAAAACATGTAAAAAAAAACCATACAAAGTAAGAATCATCGAATAAAATATCGAAAAATATGTGTGGAAAGGTGCGCACGATGTGCGATGAATCGCGGTTGTGTTTGAACTTGTGATAATGAAATCTCTATACTTCTAGATCTCGTTGATCCATCATAAGACATTATTGAAACATATTTTACGAATTTGTTACCACCCTATTTTTTGTACGTCTGTAATTGTTATTGTTCTTTTCCCTCTGGATTCCTATAATTTAGTCAACTGTTTCCCGTTTTCACCAAGTTGATACGATCGTTTATGAAAGTAGAAGCTTAAGAATTAATGAATACAGAATTGAAAATCAATAATACACTAATAAAATATTCAATAAATAAAAATGAATTCGGCCAAAAAAAGGTATCTAGGCCATCGAGAAAATGGCTAAAAAATTGTTCTACGGACTAAAACCGACCCGACTGACCGAGCACACTTTAATTGCTAGTCTGCATGTGTACGCCTACAAATATAGGTAATCGATGTGAATTTCCCGGCTTTACTATGATGACCTGTACGAAATTATATTGTATCACATCTCACTTCAACGAACAGAAAATTATAACATCGGTTAGCAATTGCATCCGCAGTGTTAATTGAATACTTAAAAAAATGATAATAATTTCAGAAATCTCTTTGAAGTTGGAATATTTCCCGACTGCAAAGTTCGTAGAGAAATGCCTTACGCGGTGAAGCAGATAGTAGCTCAAGAATTGGAGATCGAGCGTTTGAAACGAGCTGCCATAGCGATCGGGTCTTATCACGAACCTGAAGCTTCCGGAAGTGGCGAAGCGTCGAAGAAAGTCACGAAGGCGGTCGAAAAGAAAGCCGAGGAGACTTTCAAACCCGTGGCCATTCCAACTGTACCGAATCACTTACGACAACTCGAACCGATGCCGATCAAGGCCGCTGTGAGTGTCGATTAAAAAATACATATATATATATTTTTTTTTTTATAAAAAAGCAATTATTTTGCAATAATTAATTCAACTTTGATGCATCTTTCTTGCAGAAATTTCGAAATTTCTTTGAAAATTTCGTACCAAAAGCGGACCCGAAGAAACAGAAATCACCGGGAACGTCGCCGAGAGCCCCCAAATCAATTCACCGCGTCAGGCAGGTACTGACCAAGTACGGAATTTGGTACAAATACAAAGAGGGTTTCAGCAATTCGGTGCGGCGCGACGTAAAGATGTCGGATCTATTATAATCAACATTTTTTTAAACGTTAAATCACAGACAAGATAAATAAACTTTAGGAGACGGAAATAATTTATTAATTTTTTTTTTTCAAAATATCAACATGTTGGTGTCGAATAAAGGTTATCTCAGAATCTCTTTTTTTCTGTAATACAATGATAATGTTAGCGGTACATTCGAAGGAGTGTAAGTAGAGTTCGCAGTCTTATATAAAGCAAATTGCTAGAGAGGGGTCTTGTTCTGTTTTCTTTTCTTTTTTTATTACAATTTTGCGAGTTTTTTTTTCTCCGCGGATGTACATATCGAGTGTTCGATACATGCTTTGTATCCCAAGCTGCTGCGAGATCAATAATTAATCTTCGTCAACGTATAGAAACTAACGGGGCATTTGATAGTGAAGTGTTTTTTTTTTTTTGTTCGTGTTTTTTTTACTCTACTGCCTCTTCCTCCAAGCCCTCCTCGTCTTCGAAAACTTCCTCGTCCTCCGCGGTTGCTTCCTGTAATTAAAAAAATTAGATCGATGCATTATTTTTACGCCGGATTAATTGGGTGGACAATTGATTCGAATGGAAGATTTCTTGATATGTATTTTTTTAGATTTCAGTTCGGACATATGTCTTTACGAAAATCAGCCGTTTTTCTCACCTGATACTGTTGGTACTCCGAGACCAGATCGTTCATGTTGCTTTCTGCCTCGGTGAATTCCATCTCGTCCATTCCCTCGCCGGTGTACCAATGAAGGAAAGCCTTTCTCCTGAACATCACTGTGAACTGTTCGCTGATACGTTTGAAAATCTCCTGTATAGCGGTCGAATTACCGATGAAAGTTGCCGACATCGACAATCCTCTCGGCGCGATATCGCACACAGCGACTTTAACGTTGTTCGGTATCCACTCGACGAAGTAACCAGAATTTTTGTTCTGAATCGACAACATCTGCTCGTCGACTTCCTTCATCGACATCTGTCCACGGAATATCGCTGCTACTGTCAGGTAACGACCGTGCCTCGGATCGCAAGCGGTCATCATGTTTTTCGCGTCGAACATCTGATCAAAGATGATTGTTTCGTTAATCAAATTGAAAATTAAATTGAAAGTTAAATTGAGTTACCTGTTGCGTAAGTTCGGGAACGGAGAGTGATCGGTACTGTTGACACGCGCGAGCTGTAAGCGGCGCAAAGCCCGGCATGAAGAAGTGAAGACGCGGGAAGGGTACCATGTTAACCGCGAGTTTCCTCAGATCGGCGTTCAACTGACCAGGGAATCTCAGGCACGTTGTCACACCGGACATCGTGAGCTATAAACAAAATGTGCATAATGTATCCCCTTATATGCTAATTATTTAATTCTTCATTAGTTTTTCAACCAGCGATGAATAATCTTTATTCATCGTGCGTTCATGTGTTAATGTTCTGCATTCATTGATGTGTTAATGTTCAACTTACGGAAACTAGATGGTTGAGGTCTCCGTACGTCGGCGAGGTGAGCTTCAGAGTTCTGAAGCAGATGTCGTATAACGCCTCGTTGTCAATGCAGAAAGTCTCGTCGGTGTTCTCGACGAGCTGGTGCACCGACAATGTGGCATTGTAAGGCTCGACTACGGTGTCGGATACCTGGAAAATTAAAAGCAGTTGGATCGTTTTACAATTCGCTAAACGACCGGGAAAAAATTTCGGAAAAATGTCCGGCTAGGCCGACACAAATCCGTTCTCTTTTCTTCAGCTTTATAACATTTCTCGTGCAACTCATACAGACATATATTCGAGGAAATAAAAAATATTTTTTTGAATTGAGAAAAGTTCGAATGCAAGAAAAACATTTTGCATGAATATTACTCGGTTAAAAATAACGAAAGAAAATAATTCGAACCTTAGGGGATGGAAACACGCTGAAGGAGTTCATGATGCGATCCGGATATTCCTCGCGTACTTTCGATATGAGCAGGGTGCCCATACCCGAACCCGTACCACCGCCCAGGGAATGGGTCAGCTGGAAGCCCTGAAGACAATCACAACCTTCGGCCTCTTTCCTCACGACCTCCAGTACAGAGTCTACCAATTCTGCACCCTCCGTGTAGTGTCCTTTCGCCCAGTTATTTCCTGAAGTGTAACATTTCTCGTTAATCTATGCATTCACAATATGGTGGGAAAAATCGAGAAAATTATTTTCTTGGTATTGCTTCCTTAAAATGATATGAAATTCTTTATTAATTAATGAATTTATTTATAAAAACGAGCTGTGCCCAATTCCAAGGCGAGAGGAAAACCTATCGACTTAACGGGTCGTTGCATAGAAGTTAATCTAATTGGAGTAACATTTTTTTTACGAAATATCATTACACTTCGTTTAAATGCCGTCACGCTCATCGCAAAAATACAAACACATTACGCTCAGAGGTGGCTAAATGAAATCGAATAAAGTGTCGACGGTCAGGTTTTATGGCCCGTCGTTATTTTTCCCAAGATCGAAAAAGAAAAGAATTTCAAGGTAATTACGGGAAATTTGTAATAACAAAGTGACACGTAATAATGTCACAATTACTCTCGAATTGTTCGGAAATTACACCTTTTTTATTCTATATGTACTGAATCGTTAATCTCCGACAAATCGATATCACAATTGTGCTATGTCTATAGCACAATTGTTCTTGTGGAAAAGTTCATTCTATACGCGTTAATTTTCCACATTCATTTAACAAACGAAAAATGTGAACTTCTGTTTCTGCTTTTAGTTTCAGCATTAGAAAAAAAAAATCGTTTAAAGATTTTTTACCAACCGAGAACGGTTAGGGAGAATGAATATCTTCTCATGGAAAAATAATCCACAAAATCTGTCGCTCTTACCGGCTCCACTCTGTCCAAATACAAAATTGTCCGGTCTGAAGAGCTGTCCGATGGGCCCACTCCGAATCGAGTCCATCGTGCCCGGCTCTAGATCCACGAGAATTGCTCGTGGAACATATCTGTGACCTGAATAAAAACAAAAGTGAAAAAAGTTTTTCGTTGTTCGAGATTGCCTCCGCCTCGGTGATGCAACCATAAAAGGGTAATTGCGCGTTCTTTACTCACGGCTCGCTTCGTTGTAGTACACATCGATGCGTTTCAGCTGAAGATCATTATTTCCCACGTAGTTGCCGGACGGATCGATACCATGCTCGTCTGAGATTATTTCCCAGAACTGCGAACACATTGAAACAACGTTATGAGAATAAATAAATAAATAAAAATCGAGCGAAATGCGCGGTCGAGTTTTGTGGAAAATAATTGAATGTGACAATCGTTTTTTTAGAGGTTCACGAAACATGAATAGCCGCGTCCTGTCGCAAAATGTTCAAAGCAATATATAATCTTGAGCTCCTTCGGCTACCGGCGGTTTATCAGTGCACCTTAAGGAGAAACAGAGGTCCAATCGCGTCTGCACCCATGAATCGAATCGGATTAAAGGTAACGTGAGATATCAGTGTTTCATTCGTAAATTGAGCTACAAAGCTATCGTCAGGTTAACCCTACAACTCATTACTTAATTTTTTTTGCCATCAAACGCATCACTGGGGTCCAAACGCACCCCACGCTTTTCTTGATCATAAAACCAGTCCTATGCTGATAAACAGACTTTCTCATACATGGTTTTCTTCGTTTTATCATAAAGAAGAGAGTGTACGAGAAATCTGATTTTATTCACATTTATTTAATGAAAACCTCATTCGAAACCTGAAAACCGGAAAAAATCAGCAAAAAGCTCATTTTTTCGCGTTCGCCGGGGTTGCGTTCGAACCACAGTCGTGAATTGTAGGGTTAAAGATACGATTAAGAGATCGATTATCAGCACGCGGTTTTTTATCATCTCGGCGGGTAAAAATCTCAAAAATATTTTATCTACATATTCCGAGTCATATATATATTTTTTTATTACGTAAAAGGATGGCTCAGCAGATAATTATCGCCATCGATGTATGACAATCAACGAAATTTCTGCAAGACAGTGATCTGGCGCATTCAATGCTTGATTCATTTAATGCGCATTTTATTCATAACAATCTTACGAAAGAAAATTGCAATTTTCGTCGGCATGTCGATACTTTTGACAATAAAATATTTGTCTCTCTAAGTACGAAATATAAACATCAGTTTCGAACGATAATCATTCCGAGTAAAAAAATGGCATAAAAATGTTGACTCGCAAATCCCAATATATGAAAAATAAAAAATTATCAACATTTCACATAATCGGATGAGTTCGAAGATAATTATCGTTATCTTTGACGCGATATATCGACAGATGTATGATAATCGACGAAATTTCAATGAGGCAAGCATTTGCTTGCCTCATTGAAATGTCGCTCATTGGTTGTATCGAGCGTTTAATGCTCGATACAACATTTTTTTTTGCCAGGCGAAAAAATGGTCATTTTGATAGTCAACTCAACATTTGCACGATCAAATATTTCTCAATTATTTTTTGGTTATCTTAATTTGTCTATCGAAGTGCGGAGTTAATAAATTAGTATCGACGCGAAGTAATAATTTCGAGCGTATAAATATTGACATAATTTGTGCTAGTAAGCGGTCATCCGTCATCGAAGCTCCGCGATGTTTTTTTAAAGGCTGTGGCTAGTCGTCCGACTTCGGACGAATACGCAATCTTTATTCGTCCGAAAACAGATTAATTTGAGGTATTCAAGTCGGACGATTAACAATTTCTTATTCGTCCGGCCCCGACCATCGGACGATTAGTATTTTCTTATTCATCCGACAGAAGATCTGCGAGAGCGTCGCGCTCTCGCCTGACCTGACATTTGGTACACTAACGTATTTTAACGTGCTAATCACGAATATGATAAGAAATATTTCGTAAATGCCAAAAAACAAAAAAAAAACAAAAAAAAAAGTATTCCTCCGTCCAAAGGAAATATGGCTGAAAAATTTAGCGATGCAGAAATTGTAAGAAATACAAGTTGGTCGGATGAATAATTTTTCGTAATTCGTCCGATGAACAAATGGCCGTCCTAGCCGTCTGCAGTCGGACGAATATGAAAAATGTATTCATCCGACCAATGGAAATGGGACCAAATTGCAAGAAATACAAGTTAGTCGGATGAATAATTTTTCCATATTCGTCCGATAAACAAATGGCCGTCCTAGCCGTCTGCAGTCGGACGAATATGAAAAATGTATTCATCCGACCGATGGAAATGGGACCGAATTGCAAGAAATACAAGTTGGTCGGATGAATAATTTTTCCATATTCGTCCGATGGTGAAATGACCGTCGTAGCCATTGTAGTCGGACCACTATGAAAAATGTATTCATCCGACCAATGGAAATGGGCCGAAAAACTTGGCGCTGCTGAAATTACGTGAAATATAGGTTAGTCGGACGAATTATATTTCCATAGTCGTCCGTAAGTCGGATGAATAATTTTTTCATATTCGTCCTTAGTCGGACGTTTAGCCACTTCGTTTTTTAAAACGAAAAATCTCAATTATTAGTCAACTTAATTTTTTTTACCCCCACCAAGTATAAAAAACTGTGCAGATGTATTTTTTTTCTCCCCGATTATTTATACTTTATCGAATATCATTATTGCGTTCTGATTATTTTTTGCATCGTGTATTTAATTTTTGTAGAGAAAAGTAACGATAATGGCGACGATGTGTGCGGCGATACTGGTTCCACCTTTGGTATGCTACTCTCAGATCAAGAATTATCGGAGACCGGTCGTGGAAGCGGAGGATTGAGACCGGGCACCCCCCCCCCCCCCCCCCCCCCCCCAGGCCAAGTTTTGCGACGCCATGGAAAAATTTTCTCCCGGACTGCAAGCGTCGAAGGACGCGAGGAGAAGCGTGTTTACAGAGAATTCACCGTTAATGCAAAACCCCAAGGGAATGCTCAGACAGCGGGACGTCCCTTTGCCACCACTCACATTGTCCCGTTTACTTTGCGACTCTCATCCGACCCTCGTATTAATACCCCGCGGTTGCCGGCGCATCGCCCGTTTATTTAAAGCAACTCTATCCGGACCTTCTAATTTTTGGCAGTAGACGCCGAGAGAGGCCAATTTTGCACCGAGTGTACGAAACCGCTTTGCGCGTTACTTTCCCACATAAGCTTTTAATATCATCACGAATGTAGGACGTTCGGGCGATCTCGTTCATACCCGAGTTTCCTGAATTTTAAGGCGATGTGAAAGCCAATCCGCTCCACCGGTTGCATACTTGCGAACTTTCGAATCAAACTTTATAACAGTTAAAACTCGAGGCGGAAAAACATGTTTGTTTATACTTTGAGTTGTACGCTGAGAGAACGAGTTATTTGATGCATTTTTTCGTTGCCAAATGACCTTTCTTTTTTCGAACGTCACATCATTATTCGTGGAATCTCAAATTTGTTAACTACGACTGGATATTGAAAAAATAATAATAATAATGGCGTTACAATTATTAAAACGCAGCTCTGTTTCAAGTAAACTATATTTTCTCGCTGATTTCTTTTTTGTTTTTGTTTTAAGTTTACAAAAGCAATAGAAATGTTTTGTAATTAAATGATATTCAAAATTAAAAGAAAACTGCTTCGAATAAAAAGTTTTTATTTGTGCTGATTATCACCAATCCGATAATTACGAAGTAACGATGAAAACAAAAACGAAAAAATAATTGTTCGACATTTGTCAAATGAAATATACATTGTTTGAAACAATATGTTTTGTTTGTATATTAATAATAAACTTTTTAATGTTGAAAAATATTAATTAAAACATCAATTTTAATATACAGCTGGTCTAGCGATGATCAGGCTAAATAATTGTTTGTATCTTGAGTAAACAAAGTTGTGTACACTGTAGAAATAAATTGTAAATTTCATGTACTGGAACTTGAAATTTGCTTACATTATTTACATTAATTGAACATTGATGTACCCTTTTTTAAAAATGCCAGATATTAAAATTACAACTCTTTTGTCTGAAATTTACAAAAATGTTAATTTTCAATTAATTTCCAAACAACATTTTTTGACAGTCTAGATTGTTTCAAAAGCCGTCTCATAAATATATTTTCTTAGTTCGGACGAATAATCTGTGAATAATCTTCATTCGTAATTCGACTGTGCCGAGTCGGGGCTAGTTAATTCATGACGAATTTACTAATCATCAAATAAATTGTTTTCCAAGTGAACTGTACCGGCCTTGCGAGCCGGCAAACATCTCAATAAGGCTCGGTCACCGTGGAGAGTGAGGGAACTAGTCATGCCCCATGTTCGTCGTCGTCGGCCTAAAATCAGGGAAGTGACATCACGTCGTCGCGAAAGCGCTACAGATAGGTCCTTGTGGGGATTTCTCGAAAGAAAACTTCCTCCAGTCGGACCCCACTCCCCATTTTTTGCTTGAACTTTCCCAAATCGTCGCAGTACGCCCAACCGTTCGACGTACGTCGTTGAAATCGAATGAAAAAAAAAAAAAAACATGAAATCTTTAGTACCGACCGAGATTTTTCCGTTGAAACTCAAAGGCGTCAATGCCGGATCTCTCGTTTTCGTCATCGATCCAACGAATTATCAATCTCGAAAAAAATTTACTAGAGTTGGGCCCAAAAAATATATTATTTATCGATCGACAATTGATTTGATGTATTTCGTTTATAGCTTAACTCTTTTGTACGGTGAAATGTCGGCAAGAGAATCTTCCGTTTAACACTCTAAGGCTTCATGCCGGATCTCTCGTTTTCGCCATCGATCTAACGAATTATCAATCCAATCTTTGTTCAGACTCTCAAAAAATTGACCCGAATTGCGACAGAAAAATGTATTATTTATCGATCGATAAATAATTTTTATTTCGTTTACAGCTTAACTCTTTCGGACAGTGATGAAATGTTTGCACGTGCAAAAGAATCTTCCATGTCGGAACTTGCGTCCCCTTCCCCTTCCCCACCGCCCGCGGGAATTCAATCGCGACCATTTATGTGTATGTTCGTGTGTGTGCGTGTCGAAACATGTATCATAGTTGAAGGGAGATAAGGAAAAAAAGCGCATTGGTAAATATAGCTTGATAGCTCCGTCAATTTGTCGCTAGAATCGTGACGAGTCGAGAGCAAAATTCGTCATCCACTCCTATATACGTGCTTAGAGTTCGAGAGAGACGGAGGGAGTGAGACGTTGCGGGGCCATTGCGATCGTGTTTGAACAGTCCGGATTAATTGACGGTTTGATGATCGATTCACGAGTGTTCGATATTAATCGCCGGGTCAGCTAGATTCAATACTGAGCATTGTTAAAAAAAAGGATCTCTGAATGGGCAGTTTTCTTTTTCGTCCTACATTTCTCTGCCACCACGTTGCGTCGGGAAAAATAAATCCGTCGATACATCTTTCTCTCTCCCTCCTCACACTGTGCCTGAGAGTGAAAGAATGTCGTTCCTTCCGAGGAAACACGATCGTAACAAAAAAAGACTCTGAACATCGTAACGAACTTACCTTGGAACCAATTTGATTACCGCACTGGCCAACTTGAAGATGCACGATTTCTCGCATTTTGTTTCGTTTTTGTTTTTTTGAATATACTTTTTTCTTACTAACGTTTATTACAGTTATAATGTACGGAACAGTATCACGATCGCACGCGGCAATAGTTCGTTCGTCACTGCACGGTAGGATGTGCTCTCGGCAACGGTTGACCCAAGAACGCTTCGACCCGCACGCGAGTCAAACGAGAACTAAATCATCGTCGAATTCTCACGTCCGGAGTCTACTGTACCAACGAACCAATCTCTGTTCGTCAGGGGCTCTCCGTTTACATCGCCATGAAGACCGAAGACTCGCAGATTACGCGGCGTGCTTTCGCCGATTGAATATATGTGTGGCTATGTGTAGCTACGTACATAGCTTGTCGAGATAATATCTCGTCATTAACCCTCTGACTAGAGGTCGAAATCTTGTTTGCAGCTATGTACATATTGTTTAGGTCTTCGGTGGCGAAAACTTATGTTTTATCGATCTACTTTTTTCGACGTTATTATTCGATCCTTGGAAATCAAAAGTAGTAACCAGAGACAGCATTTGTTATTTTTGTAATTTTGCGCGAAGGTCGATCAATAATTTAAGGTGTTAAACTAAAAAAAAAAAAAAAAAAAAGAAACGAAAATAAAGAATAAAATTTAAAATAAATAAGAAAAAATCTAAATTTTTAACACCGTTAACACAGTCTAAAACGTACAGAAATGCGTTTTTTGTGTGTATGACAAATGTCCAACGTTTGAAACCTCTATAATTCAAGAATGAATCGAATTTTCAGAATATCACTACAAATTGTGTAATTTGCGTATTCTTTGAGATATCGGGTTAAAATTTGCCATGCGAATGGGCCTACGCCGAACGATGTTTACTGGTTTGAAATATGGCAAAAAAGATCATAAACATTAAATAGTATGAGATTATGAAATTTTTTTATTTTACAAATAAACACCGTTACGACTCTCATGCTAAAAGATCTTGCTAAGCTGAAATTTTATACCAACGTTAAACAAAGTAAATGGAAAACTAGGATGAAAGTTTTATGAGAATGAAAACATATAAAATTATTGTTTGTCAGTTGACCGACGTATGTTGATGTGTCTATATTAAATCGTTACGAAAATATCGAATGAACATAGGTGAAAATTAAACTTACACATTTCTTCCTCATTCTTTTTTACGTCGAATTCGCGCAGCTTTCTCGGTGAGAAAAATAAAATTATTTAACGAACTTTTGCAAAGATCGTGCTCCGTGAATGAAATTTTTATAAAATTACAATATAGTGTTCAAATTGAATTTGTACCTTTTTTTTTTAAACGAAGTTGCTAACAATTTGCGTATGTTTATCGAGTGTTCAACACCTTTGAAAAAAACACAGCGGATTGCAGTTTTTGTTATTTCACTTTACTTTAATGTAGAGTAATATCTTAATAAATTAATAACTTGCAGAAATGCTGTCAAACAAACACATCGATACACGAAAAAAGTATCGGGCTATATATAATTTTTATGTGACGCGCAAAAAAAAAAAACTTTATAAAATAACGTGACAACGAAATAGTAATGGAACAGATAATTCTGATCCGAATACAAACGTTTGGAACGTATAACGTGCTCAGAACGATAAACGCGTAACATCCCACGGAGATTTACTAAGCAAAATGTAGTTCAAGTTGTTCGATTTAATGACACTTTCCCAAAATCGGCAAGCCGCATTAATTCACGGAAAATATATATACGTTAATTTTACTCGTGCGATATGTGTAAATTTTATCTCTGCAAAAAGAAAAATATAATTCAACAATATTTTCCTCAGTTTTCTATTTTTCTTATAAAAAGTTGATTTTAAACTATTTTAATAATTGAAGTTAAGTACTTCATTTCGGTATAATACGTTGCGAAATGAAAATTCGATTTTTCTAAAATCGAAAGAAAATTCTCCTTTTTATTATTTATGTACATAAACAATTTTTTCTTACGAACCGTAATTCCCCGTTTCTATCGAGGATGTCGTGTCGGAAGTACGAAAGTTTTTTTCATTTATAAAAGGTGATTAAGTAGTTAGCTGAGGCACTGGCACGCGAAGCCCCCTCGTCGTTGGAATTATCGTCATTATCGTACAGTGCCGGACAGTACTTAGATCTAGAGCATTGTCCGAAGAAGACGACGACGTCACAGCAGGGCTTTACACATTTATAAATTTTAGACCAAGATTATCGCTATCGTCATCGCATTTCTTTGCCTCGACCTTACACGTTCGGGGATCTCGCTTCGCGTACAATTTCGATCTAGGCCGCTCAAGGTTCTTTTTTTCCATTTACGACATCTTTAATAGTTTTTCGAAGAAATCATTTTATAGAACTTGCAACTAAATCCTGTAATGCCCTTTCGAAATTATTCCATTAAGTTAATCGAAAAACATGTCATAATTTCGTACTGGAATAATTTTAATGGAAAAATTTCAAGAAGTCTACCGCCATACTCCATCGTTCAACTATTCGGGAGATTTTAGTTAAAAGAGATCCTCGTACGTGAAGGCTTTCAAAGTACTTCGTATATTTTTTTAGACACGATATTCTGTTCTATTTTAGGACGATTTATGATTTCACGTAGGTTTTCATTCATATAATGATCGAGTTATTAGGTACCATGTGTATGAGCCTCCATCTATAGATAATTACCGTTAATGAATAATAAAACGACTTCCAGACGACCTGCTTATGCCGATGAAAAACAGTAGTTTTTTTATACACATGTCCGCCGAAGAAATTATTGGTTCTCTTTCGTGTAGGTGGGCTGAATTGACACGACTCGTTATTCCGGATGTAACAAAGTGGCAATAAAGCCTTACAGGCTGAATTAGATGTACCTTCTCGGATACACGGTACAGTCGAATAATCTGTAGCTCGAATTCGTAAGTAAATCAATTTATAGATTTCACAAATTTCTTTTCCAGGATTTTTGAATTTTTCAAGCTTCGATTAAGTACATTTAAAAGTCGAGGCGTCAAACGTACTTGGTGTTTGTACAACTTGATGTCGTTAACTGAACGCCGCAAGGGCATATAGGTCATTGTATAAGCACAAACGAAAACACCCTTCCAAGACTTAACTAACGACACGTGCACGCGTATTCCACAAATATTTTGATTTACAGCCCTCAGTCTGGGAATACATTGAAACGGCTTGGCGAATAAATGGCGATGAAAATATCTTGTTACCTCCCAAAATAGGTAAAACTCTTCGGTGGCGAGCAACGAGATAATATTATCGTGCTTGAGAACCGCTTCGCTGTAGTTAGGAATTTTAGTGACCGCACCGTCCGAGCGATAATTTTACCGTTATGGGGTTCGATTAACCGTGATGCCATCCAGGTATAGGTATTCCCGGTAGCCAGCCTCTACCGACTAAAATGAAACATTGCAAAGTTAATATCTCTTACAACGTCGTTAAATACGAACAGTACAGTAATAGAGTTTCGATCGGCTCTACCTCCGGCAACTTGATTCAATTGATGCGTCTCTTCGGGACTGAGTTTCAATATCGTATTGAGAACTGGAATAAGGTGGCTTCGTTCGTCTCCGTTTTTTAATGTCACGAACTGAAAGACAATCAATTAATCAATTATTATATATTTTTATTACAGTTAATAATTTATTTCACTAGGTGGAAAAATTGCAGTTACACGCAAAAATGCGATGTCGCGTGCGTAAAACTCCCATTTTCACACCTTGTGACATAAAATTTTGTGCGATACTCGTGTGAAAAACTTTTTTTAACTCGTGCTGCGAACTCACACTCGTCAGAAACAATTTTATCGAAATAGTATCATAATGTACTACTTTTTTGCATCCACATGCATATCGCAAGCAGTTAAAAATTCAGATTGCTGAATGACGTCTAAATCTATTGGTAACGTCATGCAATATGTCGTTGTTCGGCAAGTTTTAGACTGTGATGTGTTAAAGACGCTTAAAAGGTGTTGCGCTCCAGAAATTGTCTTTAAATTAATCATTCAATGACTTTAATAAATGATTTGGACATCATTTAGCGATCTTAATTTTTTTTCCGTGCCTCATGCTGCTTCTATCGTCAAACTTGTCTATAAACGCTGATGACGTTGTTGATGATAAATTTCTTTGGATTTATTATTTGTGTATTTAAATATTTAAATTCTACTCGTCGGTCCAGTTTTTACTAGTGGAAAAAATGTAATCGGTTTTTTAAATCAAATAAAATTTGTTGATTAACGACCATCTTCGATATGAGAAATTTCTGTATTATTGAAAAAATACAAAACCAACCTTTAATATCACATTTTTCA
Organism: Ichneumoninae sp. B BG-2022a; assembly: GCA_030522725.1. Classification (NCBI taxonomy): domain Eukaryota; kingdom Metazoa; phylum Arthropoda; class Insecta; order Hymenoptera; family Ichneumonidae; species Ichneumoninae sp. B BG-2022a. The sequence continues at coordinate 41,378 of JAPYZD010000486.1, forward strand.
TGTATTCAAAGTTGTTGGCATGATGTTCACGCTCGACGCTGCGTTGCTGTCTGCGAATATCTTCCTTGAGCAACTGATTGAGTTGCGTCAATTTGGCGACGTCGCGTTCGGCATCGGCCAACAAAACCGTGAGGTGCTTTACACGACGTTCGCAAAGTTCGAGCTCCTGACGATCGACTTTTCGCGGCAAGGCGGGCGCGTGGGTTTTCGTGTAATCGTCGGATGAATTTAACAATTCGTCCAAAGGCACGAGCGAATGCCTTCGAGATTTTTCCGGATATGCCAGACCCAACGGATAGGATTCCACACTCTCGGACCCCTGAAAAACATTTCAAGTCAGATAAAGTTTCAACTTTCGATCAAAGAAATGAATATACATTTTTAGTGAAATATCGTTCAAACATATCAAAATGTGCGCTGAAAAATGTATGTACCTCTCCGTCTTCTCTTTCTTGAAGAAGGATTTCGGTACTGCGAGACTGACTGTCGAGTTCCGATCTGCCCTCGTAATGTTTTTCTACCTGGGGGTTCGCCGACGATGGATTTTCGATCATACCAGCGTTAGGTACAATTTTCTGAAGCTCCGATTCCAAACGATTTATCTCTTTTCGATATTTCGCCTCCAACTCGCCCACACGAGTCTGTAAAAAAAAGATAGTATGAAAATTATCATAATTAATAATAAATAAGCTTGATAATTTTTATAGCAACCTCGTGAGATTGTTCCAAAGCTTCAATCTTCGCTACAAATTCTGATCGTTGCTTTTCCATCGCAAATGTTTGAGTCCTGCACTGCTCCCTCAGTGCTGTACAATCTTGTCCAAGGGCCGATAGTTTCTGACTGAGCTCCCTCGACAATTCTAGAGTCCGATCTCTGTCTTCCTTGGTCACGTTTAATTCCTTAGTTAGCATCTTTACGTTTTCTCTGAAACGATTATATTTTTAGTGATCCGTTAATTATTGGGATTGAACGACGCGCTCAAATATTAATGAAGCAAATTTCACCAACAATAAAATCACTGTGCTGGAAGAATTTCTCTTCACGGATACTTTTAAGCAAGTTTTCCAGTCAAACGATCAATAACACTTGAAAAATTGATGGTCCAATTTTTTAGCGAAAAAAATGTAAAGTACACGTTTTCTGCTGGGTTGTTTAATATTACTTGATATATCGGGGCATCCGAATTGCATCGTTAAAATAACTTCGATTTAATGCAGAAAAAAGTGAATTCCCACAGTTTTACTGAAAATTTGAGACGTTTTTATAGATATTCAATAAATGCCGTTCTTCCCTAGCTTTTGTAAAAGGTATGTCATAATTTTCAAATGTAATGAGGAAAAGCTCATGTGATTACGTTGAGCGACTGACAAACGAAATGAATACCATTTGCTTTAACAAAACATGGAAACGAATGAACTAGATAAATGTTGTCTAGTAATAGAACATTACTGGACAAGCGATTCCACCGAACAAAATAAGCTATGAAGCATCGATACTGGACGAATTCCAGTGCGAAAATGTACCTCGTGAAATATTTGAAGAGGATTATCTATCCATTAGAAAATTGGGCATTATAATTTTTTCATCATAGATATTAAAGTACAGTGTCATACCACGGTCAGTAAAAAAAATGTAATGCGATTTTTTCGAGAGCGCTCACACACAGGGGTTTGAAGGAAATAGGAATTTCCTTCAAACCCCTGGGCTTTCAGCTACTTCGAAAAAATGGTATTTTTTTTTACCCACGTTAGCATTTTGCTATAACGACTCGCTGAAGCGGCACTGAAAAATATTTCGAACCTGCAACTCGCCAGTTTTTCATGAAGCTGCGCCTCTTGGGTTCGCGTGTGTTCCAGTTCTTCCTCAATCTCCGCGATGCTTTTTCCACTGGATCCCGATTCTTTGTTCTGACTTTGTTTAGTTCGAAGGACGCTCTGAGCTCTCAGTTTGTAGCCTTCGTACTCGTTTCGCAGAGCTTCCAATTCTTGATTAGCTGACGCGACCAGACCATTCAACCTCGCCAATTCGGCTTCGAGAATTTTTGTCTGTTGGCCATGATTCTTGTTGAGCGTCTTTATCGCCTCGTTGGCATTGAGTTTTTCCGTTCCGAAAGCTTCCAATTCTTTGGTCAATCTAGCATTCTCGCATTTCGCAGCTTCGAGCCCTTCGAGCAAGCTTTGAGTCTCTTTGGTCGACTGACCTATCTCGTGCCGCATCTCGCATAGTTCCGCCTTTAGACCTTCGTTCTTCTCGCTCAATACCGTTATCTGATTCGTTTTTCCTAGACAGCTGTCTCGCAACTCTTGAATCTCGTTTTCCAATTGCGTTATCGTTTCGAGATTTTCCTCGATTGTTCTGTTCAGAACGGTGCACCTGGCCGTTTCCTCCTCAAGCTTCGATTTCAAGTCTTCCACGCTTCTCTGAAAATTAGCGAACGGTACATTACAAATCGGAATTAATAGGTTCGATTCTCGACACAGCAACAATAACTACCGTCGAATATTTCAAGTGCAAAGTATTTGCAGCTCTCGCTGGGATTGAATTCCAATTAAAACTCTTTTCTTTTATTGTGCACAATCTTATTTACTATTTGTGAAATTTTTTCACGCTTCTTCATTAACGTTGAAAAAAAAATGTACACTTTAGTACTATTCATATTTTGGTGGTTTTAATTATAAACAATTGTGAACTTACTCAGTATTAATAAGACTATCGATAACAAAAATGGAAATAATTAATTTATCGATACCTCATAATTATCGACCTCCAAAGAAAGAACGCTGTTTGTCGTACGTTCCTGCTTCGCGGCATCCAATTGAGCTCGTGTTGCTTTGTGCGATTGAATTTCCGACTCGAGTTTTGATTTTATTTCCTCGTAATCCTTTTCGCGCTGCTCCCGTATCACTGCTTCTGCCTTCTTCTCATCTTTGACCCTTTTCACAAGGGTTTGTTGATTTTTGAGGGCACTGTCCAAATTCACAATTTCTCTAGTTCGACGCTCGATCTCGATCTTAAATCGGGCTACGCTTTCTCTCTCCTCGTAGAGGGATTCCTTCAGAGAGGCGTTCTCCACCACTACGGTCTCAAGATTCTTTGAAATTTTCTTGTTGTCGGCCTTTTGCTTTTCCAAATCGTCCTGCAGCTTGTCGTACTCCGATTGAATTCTCTGTTCGAATTACATGAAAAATTAAAAATGACAATATCAAAATGAAAATCTTTAAAAGACCACAATGAAAATTTGACCAATTGTATTTTCATTATGTAATTCAGAGCTGGACAAAGTACCAAAAAATACTTTAAGTATTTTAACTATCAAGTACTTTTTGTACTTGAAGTATTTCTGAAGTACTTTTCGCAATTAGGTTCGTAGCATTAAGCGTTATCTACGCTCAAAAAAAAGGTGCAATGTAATTTGCACATGGCTTCTTTATTTATTACAATTTTGCGCATAGTTTTCTCTATGAGAAACTTCGTTCATCGAATTTGGCTTCCTCGAAGATGAAACTACAGGCAAAATTGTAGTAAATGAGGAAGCTTCGTGCAAATTGATTACTTTACACCTTTTTTCGTAGCATTAAAAAATGTTTACATTTGGTAAATTTTAAACGGTCTAATATTACCGCTATATTTATTGTAAAAAATCGCTAACTGAAATTTTCATAATTCGTCGTTTTCAGGTTTTTTTAAAAATCTCTTCTTCACTTTTTCTTTAAAAAAAAAATAGATCCATCAAAAAATGTAATACAAAAAAACGAACAGGGGAAACCCGTGTAATTTTTTAATAGAATTATTTATAAAAACATTTTTTTAAGATAATACATGTGAAAATTATACTTCTTGAAAAGTTTAGACAGATAATAAATGTATTAATGTATTAATAAAAACAGGATGCAGATTGCCTGCTACTCGTCGAGTATCCATAATACGAACGTGTATTCAAAAAGTCCTTGTACTTGAAGTACCAAACAAGTACCCGGTACTTCCATTACCGTCCAGCTCTGATATAATTGGTTATAGAAAAAAATAAACTTAAGGCAATCGAGCATTATTGTTACTTCAGTAGAAAACCATTGTTCAAAGACTAATGAAACAAAAAATTGAGACCAAAAGAGCCAAAGACTAGATACCCGCCGATGAGCAGATAATATGAAACTTAAAAGACTATATCAAAATAACAAATAACATTTGTTAAATGACAAATTTCAAAATGTATATTTTGAAATTACCATTTTATAATGAACATTTATACGGATAACATACTCAATTCAAACTTGTTCTCTACTATTATATATTTTAAACAATAACATTAGCTTTATATAAACAAATACCATTGATTTATAAATCGGCACTGTTATATTTGCAGCTCGCAATATAAAGCAAAGTACTCCGCGCATGGGCATTGCTGCTTTATGCGTTTTATCCAAGTTTTCCGTACTATCTGGGCCTTCATCTTGGTTAAGGTAGTCCTTGTGAAAAGTGTTCACTTCCCATAAGTTACAGAGAAATGAGACGGAATACACTTTGAATTTAGTGTTTTTTATTTTTAAAAATTCAATGTGAATTTAAAGATCTGAAAAAATTCATACGTATTCAGAAAAGTGAACAAATAATTTACATTTTAAAACAGTTAGCCATCCGTAAGATTTGTTGAACAATTATATTTTTCATCAGTTTGTTAATATTTTTATAATAATATTTTTGAATTATTATTATGCAAAATTAATCTTTTCAGCACTTTTAATATGATCATTTTGCAGACTCTTATACCATCCAGAAGTATGTGCAATTCCCTCTATTTTCTCTGGAACTTATGCGAAGTAAACACTATTCGCAAGGACTATCTTAACATGTATGGTTTGAGTTGGGTGCTTTGGATAATACGGAGGCTGGGTTGATCGAAGGTCCGATAAGCGAGGTTCTACTGTATTCTTGTTGTTTCATTTCCACTGTATCCTTCCTGTTTCCTGTATACACTTCTGGTTTTTGGGAATTCTAAGGGGACATACCGTCCCTGCCGGGACTCAGCTGAGCTACCTAACTTCCAGTGCGTTTGTAGCTCACTTAGCTACACTGTGCCGTATTTGCCAGGGAAAAGCTGTGCCAGTACAGACGTAAATATTCTACTGATTCTCCGATATTTTTGCACTTGAGTAACGTGCAGAAACACCAAAGTCTCAGAAGAATGGTCAATGCTCCAGTGAGCGCACTGCTAAGCGGCCATTCATCCAATGAATCTGCTTGACTTGGAGGACCACCAGAGCCATGTACCGACCACACATCCACAGCTGTTGGCTAATTCATTTATAGCTCATGAAAATGATTAACCATGCGGGTGTCAACTCATTGGCTCAAGCATTTTGTTAACGGATAGGTATGAAAAATGATCCTTACCTGCAACTTTCTTGCATTGTCCGATATTTGAGATATCTTATTCTGCAGTTCGTCTTTCTCCGCGATAATCTTGTGTTTCTCATTTTCCGAATTTTTCAATTCTTCGCCCAAGTCGCCCAGCTTCTTTTTCAACTTCACAGCGAAACCTCGTAGCTGCGTGAACAGCGATATTTAGCGTCCATTTCTATTTCTAAATTTTTCTTTATTGTGATTTGACATAATAACGTCCTCTCACCTTATTGTAACGTTCCTCTATGTCTTCCTTATTCTCCGACTTCGTCGTAGGGTCCTGAATGCTGGCCGTGGACTCGGAAGTCTATAAAGGTTATTGGTAAACAAGTTTAACGAGACTGTAGGTTATCAATTGTTCCGTTGTGCACGAAAAAGAGCTGATAACGTTCGTTTCGTTGACAACTGATAAAATATTACCTTGTCACTTTCACTCTCGCCGACTTCCGAACTCATCATCACAAAAATATTGCATCAATGATCGTGATAAATAACACCGATATACGGAGCAAGTTGACGTTCAACGGTCAGCTGATCGGAGGTATAATAAAGTTCCTCGATTGTTCGCAGCGCCTTGGTCGCGCCGAGCTACATTCAAATTCATTTATTCACATTATCATCTAAGTTTTTCCTGTTAAAATAATGATTATCGGAGACAATTGTCTTTTCTTGCGTCTGCCGATTCTCCAGGGAAAGACAATTTTCTTTCTCCTCGGCGGACCGTGGTCTCAAAACGGCATTCTGTACACTTTGTTACCGGCGGCGGTATTTCACATCACGTTAATTGATCAAAACTTAGGTAAATTTTGGTATTGATTGCAGTGGAATCGAATTTTCCCATCGGAAATTTCAGATAAATTACGTTTTAAATGATAAAGTTTGAAGTAATGCAGAATTAATTGTTGAGTCTCCTAAAATTATGTCGATGTTTCCCTAATAGACAAGCGCCACGAAAAGTAGCATTTGGCATTAATATTTGTGCCATGTGCAGCACATGTACATGGCCATTTTTTACATCGACCGCAGACGTCGACGAAAAAAAATGGTCTTTCCCTGCGTCTGTCGATTCCCCAGGGAAAGACAAATTTCTTTTACTTCGACGGACTGCCGTCTCAGCATTCAGTACGGTTTTTGTTACCAGAGGCGGTATTTCATATTACCTTATGGGCAGGTGCCCAGGTAGACAAGCGCCATGAAAAGTAACAATATTGATGCAATATTTGCAACATGTGCAGCACATGTCGCAATGATTCGACCAACTGCCACTTTTCGTGGCGTGTCCCTAGCAGACCCGACCACTGCGAAAATCACCATGTTTTCACGGTGGTTTTCACCACGGTGGTTTTGTGCAAAAAGTTTACGAAATTTTTTGTCGGAA
>JAPYZD010000487.1:0-38147 GCA_030522725.1 Ichneumoninae sp. B BG-2022a
GGGGGGGGGGGTGCGCGGGAAGCGATGAAATAGAGAGGGTGGAGAAAAAGCGAAGTGAAGTGAGTGGGGGTTTTAGGGGTGGGAAGGAAATTCCTCGAGTTTCCTTTCAATTTCACGCTCCGCCCGCGCGTCCCGAACCTACCCCTCAACTTCCAGTACAACTACTGGAGGCTATAGGCGAGTTGTAACCTTCCATTGCACCTCGTCGCAGCAAAGCCCTGAAAGCTTCCACCTCGGCTGGCACGGGTCTATATAGTACATAAGCAGTCGGAGGCCTCCGCAGCGGCGACGGATGGGAATTAATATACATGTATAGCCCGATGTGCAAAAGTATTATGTACCTGGGTGTGTATGCCTGAAGTTAGAGAAGTCAAAGGGCACGCGGATTGAAGCATATATATATAATATATGTAATTGTACGGCCCGGGAAAGAGGGGCGAAGAGGGGGAGCTAAGAAATTAAGGCCGTTCGGATGAGCGCCGGGCAGAGCTGAGCGAATACCTAAAGTAATTGAAGTGGGTATTGCGTTACCAAGACGTTGAATACCAAGACGTTGAATTGTGCAGTGAAGTACCAAGTAATTAAGGTACTCGTGACTTTTATACTCAAGTACTGAGTAGAGTACTTGAGTATTCTAGTGATGAGTAACACAAAACCGGGTATTCAATGAATCTAGTACTCGAGTATGTAAATCGGTACGAATTTTGTCTAGAACCACTAGGGCTATACGTCGGTTGCAATCTTCCATTGCACCTCGTCAGAGCAGGGAGGGAGCTAAGAAATTAAGGCCGTTCGGATGAGCGCCGGGCAGAGCTGAGCGAATACCTAAAGTAATTGAAGTGGGTATTGCGTTACCAAGACGTTGAATAATTGAAGTGGGTATTGCGTTACCAAGACGTTGAATTGTGCAGTGGAGTACCAAGTAATTAAGGTACTCGTGACTTTGGTGTTCAAATACTGGGTAGAATACTTGAGTACTCTGGTGATGAGTACCACAAAACCGGATATTGAATAAATCTAGTTCTCGGGTATGTAAATCGGTACGAATTTTGGCTGAAAATGTTGTCTAGCACTACTAGGACTATACGTCGGTTGTAAGCTTCCATTGCACCTCGTCGCAGCAGAGCTCTGAAAGTTTCCACCTCGACTGGCACAGATATATATATATATATATATACACACACATACATACATACATACAAGACTCGAGGGCCGTTGCTAAGTTAATGAGCCCCAGGCAGAGCTGAGTAAATACCTAAAGAGATTGAAGTACGTATTGCATTACCAAGTATTTAAATTAAGTATTGAAGTACCGAGTACTTTAAGTACTATTGAAGAAATTAATGCTTAAAGTACTCATGACTTTGGTACTCAAATACTGGGTACATAGAGTACTGGTACTTGAGAACTGAAGTTATGAGAACCGGATGCTGAATGAACCTAGTACTCGAGTACATAAAACCGTACGAATACTGTGAGAAAAACTTACATAGTAAATAGTTCCCAGGGGGGACGTCTACATTTTACAGTTACGACAATGACCAAAAATTATAGTTGTAACTACAATTATAGTTTAATCAATTGAGAATATACTATCACAAACTATCTATACAGACGTCCGCCCTGAGAACTATTCGTTATAAGGTAAACGGCCCGGTTTCCGCCGCTGTCCCAGTTACCGCCATTAATCGCAATTTACACTAATAATAAATACAGTATACGTTAAATACAAACGAAATTGACGGCATGTTGAAGGGCGGCTTACTCTTGATTAATGCCGCAATACGTATATTTTTAATAAAATATTCCCTTTAACAATTGAAGATGGCGGAAACTGGGCCGTTTACCTTAGTAGGAAATACCATCCTTTTTCTCGGTCTATTGTCTGAAAATGTTGTTGTACTCCGTTTCGCCCCGTAAATCGTACCCTGCTGTAAATCGTACACTGTTCTAAATCGTACACTGCCGAACTTAGATATTGCATTACCTGGTAGTTGAATTAAGTATTAAAGTACCTCAAAATTTAAGTCCGTATTGAAGGAACAAGTCTTCAAAGTGCTCAAGACTTTACACAGGTACTCAAGTACTGGGTGGAATAATCGAGTAGTCCGTAAATCCTTAAGAATCTTTATTTCGTCCCGATCTCCAATACAGTAATTGGTACATGGCCGAACACAGATACGTCCCCGATAGCGCAAGATAAGATTGAGCTAAGGCTACTCCGTGATTTCATTTCGCTGCTACGTCGAATTTATACGTTTACTGTCTCTTGCGTTCTATTGAATTTTCCCTGATTCGATACGACGCGATCAGAGGCATCGAGAGGGATCGCAAAGCGCTCCGATGCAGCTACGGAGAATCTTGTTTCGCGCAGAAGGTTATTCGTTACAGGTATACAGGTAGAATGCATCTTCGATAGAATTCCACCCGTGGAAGTAGTCAATGGTAATAATGGCTTATGGAATTCGATTCGCGGAGGAAAATTTATCGCCCGTCTGGAGGTACATGTAAAGAGACGACGGAACCATCGAACAATGGCCTCTCCCGAAGCGACTACGGTGGATCGCGAATCGGGGTGTCAAATTGGAGTAAATTTGATTCTAGTTTCGCCCGTCGAAGTGGGTCGAATTTATTTTCCCAGGAGTGGTGAGGGGAGCTTATCGCGGTGAGTGGATCGGCGACACGAGTCAAAGGGACAAATTGCGCTCATCGGCGGCAATGGCGGTTGTTGCCGGATGGGGAATGCTCGTTTTGTTCGTGCTCGCGGAAACGTGAAATCGCGACCCGGCCAATGGGCGATGGATCTCGGGGACGAAAAGAGTCTCGTACGTCGGAAACGCTGGTCCTCCTCGACGGTACCGTTCGACTAAGCGAGTGAGCGCATTGCACTTAATTGCAGTTCGTTCGTCGTTGAGCACTCGAGTAGCACTCGGAAGGAGCGCAGCGAATGTGCGAAAGCTCGAGGGACGGTTGGGGGGGGGGGGGGGGGGGGCAAAGGCGGGGGGGGGGGAACCGGGGGGGGGGGGGGGTGGGGAGGAGGGAGGGGGGAAAGGATATATACATATATAGATGCACAGAGTGAAAGAGCAGAAACGGGTGAGAATTGAATTCCTGGCTCAGAGCGAAGCCCCCGTGGGGTTTTAAGGTCGGGGCACCGGAAATGCGGACGGTGTGTATAGCGTAGTGTAAGACAGATAGATATATATCGGGGAAAAACTATAGTGATTGGACACTCGAGCGAAAAACTGCGGACTTTTGTACTTCTTGGGGGAACTTTGATATACCATCGAATCGATGCAATTTAAAGTAAAGCGAAGTCGGTGAGGATAAGAAAACTCGAACATTTTCAGATAAGCGGGGGCTGTTCGCCGATTTTGGGCAAAATAAAAGAAAATACGTTTTTAACTTATTTTCTTTTTTCTTTTTGGTGATTAAATATCGAATCGTCAATCCAATTTTTGCGTCGAATTGGATTATGCCGGATTGGAGTGCTTTTCTCGAATCCCGGACCATCGAACTGATGCAATTTAAAGTAAAGTGAAATGGATAAGATTAAAGTAACTCGAAGAATATCAGATAAGTGGGGGCTGTTCATCGATTTTGGGCAATAAACAAAAAATGTTTTTAATTTATTTTCTTTTTTCTTATGGTGATAAAATATTGAATAGTAAATCTAATTTTTGCGTCGAATTGGATTATGTCGGATTCGAGTACTTTTCTCGAAAGCGGGACCATCGAATCGATCCAATTTAAAGTAAAGTAAAGTGAAGTGGATGAGGATAAGGAAACTCGAACATTTTCAGATAAGCGGGGGATTCATCGATTTTGGGCGACAAACAAAATACGTTTTTAACTGATTTTTTGCGGTGACAAAATACAACAATTATTGCGTCAATTTGAATAATTCCGGATTCGAGTACCTTTCTCTACACTGCAAAAAAAAATTGTATGAAAATTAATAAACAGTATTGGAAGCTTTTTTACATAAACCGTTTCTGACATTTTAAACACATGTGCGTTGCAATTTTACGGTAAAATTTGTATTTTTCATGAACATTTTTGTAATTTTCAAGCAAAAGATTTGTAATTTTAATATCTGGTATTTTTATTTTACAAGCAAAATACATGTTTAATTAATATGAGTAATGTTAGCAAATCTCAAGTTCCGGTACATTAAATTTACAATTTATTTTTACAGTGTACATAATCTTTCTTTCTCGCCAGGAAAAAAAGCTCTCACTGGTGAACTTGAAATGGAGGATTAATTATCGAATCCCTCTGTGCGTTTCGAATCGGCAATTACCAGTGTATACATTCAGAGCAAACAGCTCGACGCTTTCATACCACAGATAGGAAAACAGAAGCGTACGGCGGTGAGAGGACCGGACTGGTGCAAAGAGCCGAAGTCTAATCGCCTTATCGTTGCGTTACAGCGAAACGAGTAAATTGAACCGATGGCGAAATTCCGGTCCATCAATGTGTGTCGTCCCTTCTCTCCATTCGATCTTTCTACGATCGCGGATCGATAGCGCATGATTCAGATAGCCGATCGCTGCGTTGGCTAATTACTAATCCATCCACCTCCGCCCCCCCTTTTTTCAACCCCCGCCGATTGGACGTTAAACGACGAAGAGTGCGGTTTTCACGCGACACCGGCCGTAAACGCATCACACGAAACTCACAGTTACCCAGTGCTGGAACAACAACAACAAACGCGGTTGCATTACGTTGTGAAATCCAACCGCCATTTTAGTGCCGCAGCAACTCTTAGTAAAAGTGTTTCCAACGCTCCCGAATAATGATCATCAACAGGTGTTAATAATTCGCGTTGTTAACGGACGATTAAACCGTACAAGTTTGGAAACTAATGTTTCCGCGAGAGCTTAAGGCAGTCCGAAAGTTACAGTCCCGTAAAACGTGAGTTTCAGGGACAAATTCGAACATCTCTCGACGGAATAAAAATCTGAAAAAAATCAACCATGTGAGAGGTTACTGTTTGTATGTAATAATTCCAAAATGTTATTGACAAATTAACGATAAAAATAATTGTTCAACAAATTACCCGGCAACTTGACTATTTTGTTACCACAAAAATGTTTCGTTTATTTTTTCAGAACTTTTTTGTAACCTTTGAAAATCACGTTTTTCTCAGTTGAAGCTGTGAAAAAATGTAATTTTCACAGATTAGAAAAAATTCAGAAAAAATTAATACGTATTCAGAAAAATAAACGAAACATTCTTGTGGAAAAAAATAGTCGAGTTGCCGGGTAGTTTGTTGAGTAATGATTTTTCCCTTCAATTTGTTGATGACAAATTCGAATTATTATTTCACAAAAACATTCTTTGCAGCACCTCACATATACGTGATTTTTTTCAGATTTTTATCCTATCGAGAAGTGTTCGAAATTTTCTCTGAAACTCACGTTTTGCGCGACTGCACCGCTCGGACGGTTGCAATAACAAACGCGGAGCTTAATGCGGCTTATTGCTGTTCCAGTGTGTGCATATCGATTAAACGAGAAATAAAAAATTAAAGATCCATCGATCTTTCAGCGAAACCCAAATGAGATTTTTTTTTTTTTAAGATGGGTGTTTTTTAAAAAATTTCTTACCGGCCGCCGCACATCCGAGATGATGGTACAGACACGCGGCGAAAGTCACGAGCCCCGACGAAAGTCTCATCGTTTCTGCCGCTGGTCTCTTCCCTTCGCCTTCGTCCTTATTCCAGCCCACTTGTCTCTTGCCGTCGCCGCGCCACGAGAGTTCCCGGACCCTTCTTTCACAAGGTCGAGGACTCTCGAGTTCGAGCCGGAAGATTTTCTCCGGAGTTAAATTTATTGCGAACTATCTCGAAAAAATTTTCCGCGCGACACCTTTGCAGAGTCCGACCGCTCTTTCTGCGTGCCCCGGTTTTGTTTACTCCACACTCTTTTTCCTCCACGCGCCTCGGAGACTTTTCGAACCCGCTGCTCTCGGTATCGGAATTTTAAAAATTTTAATAACCCGCAATTATTTTTATTTTTTTTCCTCTCTTTTTAGTCACGGAATTTATCGTCGCTTTTCAGTTCGGGGCTTTTCGGCGAAGCTCTGCGCGCGAGGGAATAATTGAAAAAATAAATGTCGAGGAGCAAGGTCAAGGTTCCTACTTCGAGAGAGACCCCGAAGCCGACTGAGGCGAACGGAACGGAATTCCTCTCGTCTCTCGCGCTATCACCGAGAGTCCACGCTCTCGCGAATTTCACCCCCCTTCGGAAATTCGCGCTCGCGCCTGCGCGAGCTGAAATTCACCCGACCACCCCCTTCCATCACCCCCGCTATTTCTCGTGCACCAGAGCAGCAAGAGCACCCCTGACTCGCCACAGAACGCGACCGGAATATACGACGTTCGCTTCGTTCATTCTCTCCTTCCTGACGATTTTTTTTGTTTGTTTTTTCTTTGCCTTCTACTTTAGGTCCTTTTTCAGAGGTATCTTGCCCGATCCCACCTAAAACCCCATGCCACATCTGCTCTTCGATCTTTATCAGTCTTCGGGGTTTATGTCCATCTCGAAGGGTACCTGCGGATAAGGAGGTATGAATAAAACAAAAAAATTAGAAAATTTAAAAATATGGAGCATCGAAGCTTCTCTGAACGAAATGTAGTAACGTGTTTTTACATAATATGGATTTTTCCAGATTATGGTTTTTCTTCATCGAAATAATAATTTTTTTTAATATTGGAGATTTGGCACATTTACATCTTTACCACTCACAATTCTACCAAAATCTCTAACAGAACTCAATGAAACCCTAACGGACTAAAAATTAATCTCTACCAGAATTCCATAAAAATCTATCAAAAGTCAATATAACTACCAAAATTCAATAAAACTCTACCAGAATTCAATAAAAATTTACCAAAACGCAATAAAAATCTACCAGAATTCAACAGAACTCTGGCAGAATTACAATAAATATCTACCGGAATACAAGGCTACTGTCTATAGCCTTGTATTACGGTAGAGTTTTATTTCAAGTCCGGTAGAGTTTTCTTAGTTTGTGATAAAGATTTTAGTAGAGTTATAATATGGTAGAGATGCTTTCTGGTAGAGTTTTTATCTGATAGAGTTGTGTGTGTTAGAGATGTAAATGTGCCGGAGATATGATACTATTGAGACCAATTTCATTATGTTTATCTCGAAGTATACCTAGGGATAAGGGGGTAAGAATCAAAGAAAAAATTAGAGAATTAAAAAATACGAAAAGTCGAAGTTTTTTTGAACGAAATGCAGTAACGTGGTTTTCATAATATGAATTTTTCCAAACGATGGTTTTTCTTAATAAAAATGATATATACACTGAGAAAAACTTACATAGTAAATAGTTCCCAGGGGGGACGACTACCTTTTACAGTTACGACAATGACCAAAAATTATAGTTGTAAATATAATTATAGTTTAATCAATTGAGTACAAACTATCACAAACTATCTATATAGACGCCCCCCGGAGAACGATTCGTTAAAGTAGGAAATACCATCCTTTTTCTCAGTGTATATTTTTTTTACTACCGGAGATGAAATTTTATCGGCAGGAATTCCCTTACGTCTGTTTCAAAGTTTACCTACTGATGATGACTAAAAGGCGGAAGGAGGTATGATTAAAAGAAATAACTCAGAAAATTAAAAAATACAAAAAATCGAAGCTGAATTTTGCCAAACGATGGTTTTTCTTAATGGAAATGATAAAAAAATGTAAACACCACCGGAGATTAAATTTTATCGCGACGAATTCCATACCTAGATTTTTTCGTTACGACTTCCGCTTTGCGGGAGAGTTTTTTCGAAATCGTTTTGCTAACTGAACGTTTAAATTTCTATCAATTTTATAGACGCGTAACTCCGAGTGCTTTTAAGCCAGAACGAATTTTAAAAAAGGAGAAAAAAATATAGACGAACTTCCGGTATTTCAGTTTTTTCTACACAAAAAGCATGGAATAAAATTTTTCTTTATGCTTTATGTATTTTTATTTTTCACGCTCCGAAACGACCTTTTATATTTCTTTTTTCTTTTCCTTTTCTTTTTTTGCGAACGGCTCTCGGATTTGTACGTGCGGTGGGCGATAACGCAATTTCGCTTGGCTTTAAATGACAAAGCACGGTAATACGGATGGATTTACGTATGGTATAGGTGTGTACGGTATATACAAGACAGGTGGTAGTATTCTATGCGCGTATGAACTGTTGAAATGCTGGACGTGTATGCGCGCAGCGGGCTGCCCGTTGGGAATAGACGCGGAAACGTATTAGACGCTCGGCGAACGCTCCGGGAAATTGTTGTCGAGTCGCGGAGTCGGGAAAAGAGATTTTCCACCGAGAGGCGATTAATGGAAACGGTCGATTATCCGTCGAAATTGATTGTTCCATTGTCGTACAGATTTTTCAATCGACGAAATAACTCCAAAGGATTTTTCTATTTCAATCCAACGGCGCCCTCAAAGCTTAAAAAAAAATATATAAAAGTCTATCTTACGAAGAAATACTGAAAAATATTGGAGCGTATTGTTGTCGCTTTACTCGAGGCTGCAGCCAGGAACTGTTCACGAAAAAAAAAGTCGGATTGGAATGAAATAAAAATAAAAAAAATCTCGGCGATTACTTTAAGCCAAAACTGATATCGGATTCGTGCTTGGCGCGTAAAGCGTTCTAAAAACCATTAATTAAAAAAAATGGGTCATAAAAATTCTTTTCGTTTCGGAGTTTAAATCCTATGTTGAATTTATGTTGGCGCTGATGACGAATCTTTCGCTTGTTTTACTTCCGGTTCACTATTCGAGCGGGAAGTGAATGGAGTATTATTTTGGGTTTTAACTGTACACGAGCGGCAACAAAAATAATAAATGCATTTCCCGAGTGGCACAGAGGTAGAAATTGTATACGTTGAGAGGAAAAAAAAAATTATGTTTTACATGTGGTTTACTCCGAGAGCGTTGACTGCTCCGCGCAAACGTCAGCGGTAAAAGTTGAAGTGGCAATTGTGTGCTATACACGCAAGGTGCGGTAAAAAAGTAGCAAAAAGGGTCTGTTTTATGAAATTTTTGCACGCTCTTACGCTCCACGTGTTTCCACATACCTGCTTTGCCTGACACACCGTTTTTATTCGGACTCGCCGAGTTTTAATTGCCTGTTCTTGGCGCCTGTAAAGCGTTCATACCTAGGGTGCTCAAAAAAAAAATGCCTGCTCCAAAATAATAATAACAATAATAAAAAGAACTTAAACGTGTTTCAAGTGCAAGATCTTCCCGTTTTCGTTCATACAGTTTATCAAGAAAAACTCATTTCGATTGAAAGAAGATAGCGAAGGAAAGTCAGGTTTCTCTTTTACCGGCGTTATCGACCTAGCGGATTAAAGTATGAAAAAAGATTGCTGAATCACCAACGATGGATACGTAAGTTTTATTTTTTGGCTGTTTGTTGCATAATAATAATTCATCGGTCGTGAAGAGTGATAAAACTTAACTGACGAGGCTCCTAAGAGCAACATTTGTAAATTGAAGTCTATTTTTACAAAAAAGGATCGGCTGCCGGAACCCGGGATTGAACCGGGGACATTTAGATCTTCAGTCTAACGCTCTCCCAACTGAGCTATTCCGGCTTGGAGTTATCACGAATCCGAGGATCCCCAGTTGCGAGCATAACGCGATTCCCATCTTATCGCTCTTGACCCTTTTATTCTAATCTCGGAGACACACCGTTCGTCACTGGCGCGCCGGATAGCGAGAGTTACTTACTTTTCCCCGTAGAATCCTCGTCGTTCTGTTCCCCGCCATCCTCGGCCGAGCAATTTATCCAACGAATTGCCCGCGTTCCTCCTTTAACCCTTGTAATTTACAACCGGCCATAATTTAACGCGCCCGGACTCGCGGAATGAAGAGCATCTCTCACGGGACTCCATCGACGTCGTCCTAATTCCCCATCCGAAATTCAAATTAGAGCTGGCTGCGAAACCCACACCTGACAGTCTCTCACATAAATTAATACATTTCCAGCCGAGGGACTTTTCAGAGCTCTTGGAATCTTGCATTCTTGCGCGAACTTCAGGAACCTTAGTTTTCCCTTCATAATCATTGAAACATAAATTTTATAATAATCTAACGTGAACAATATTAATGACGAATAAATAAAGTTAATGTGTGCAGGGGCTGAAGGACTTCGGTCGATGGCCCGTTGACAATATTTGAATGCAAGTAGAATAGATATTAGAAATATATTAATGTACAAATGTAAAAAAAAATGCTACCGATCATCAAGGCATCATATGTATTGTTAATAAATACACACTTACTGCTACTACTTAATGTGTGATTTATTGAAAGAAAACATTCATGAGATTAAAAAGTAATTGACAGTGGTCGAATTAGTACATTTCGATACGAGTGCAAAAAAACGGTTTCTGACGAGTGTGAGTTTGCAGCACGAGCCAAAGACGAGTGTTGCAATCACACGAATTCAGAAAAAGTTTTTCGCACGAGTATCGAACAAAATTTTATTCGATATATATTTATTTATACAGTAGAAACCCGATTAACCGAAATGCTCGAGACCGAAAAGGTCCCGGATAATCGAAAGCCCGGTTAATCCGAACTAGACAGCGAAAGTACATAAGTCAATAATGGCTAATAATACAACTTTATTTTGACTAGTTACAATGACATTTGGTACGACTTGCACTTAATTGTTAAACAGTGTGTACTAGAATGTCAAGCTTTGGATATTTTTTTCTCATTAATAGTAGTTCATGAATGCCTGGCATTCATGAACTCACCGTACGTAAGCTCGTATTTTTTTTAAACTTAGTCAGTGACTTTGGTTTGCTCCAAGCGTAAAAAAAAACTTCGGAAGAAGCACGCTTCTCGGTTAATCCGACCTCGGTTAATCGG
Source organism: Ichneumoninae sp. B BG-2022a (assembly GCA_030522725.1). Taxonomy (NCBI): domain Eukaryota; kingdom Metazoa; phylum Arthropoda; class Insecta; order Hymenoptera; family Ichneumonidae; species Ichneumoninae sp. B BG-2022a. The sequence goes on from JAPYZD010000487.1 coordinate 10,918, forward strand.
GGTTCTACTGTAAATATATATTTTATTATTATATTAACAATAATATTAATATTAATGACAAATAGATAAAGTTAATAATTGATTTATTAAAGAAAATTCACAAGATTAAAAAGTTATTAATAACGGTCGAATAATATATTGTTCGACAAATATTTATTTTATATTAGTATATCAATGTCGTCAAAGCGATAAAAATGAGCCGACTAACGAGTACCAAGAATCACGGAGCGAACAGCTATAAGGTTATATACGCCTGAGAGAAGGGAATCGTCGAATTCATGGTCGAACCATGTGGAGTGACAAATTTTGTCGAGACTGAAAGTCCGCGCGAACATAAAGGAGTGAAAGGGGGGTGGGGGTTATCCTCCGACAATTGCTCGTATCGCGTACGCGCTAAACCGCGCGCCAGCAGAGTAAGCCCGTAGTTTCTTAAATCGTGCGGGGAAAAGTAGTAGGAAAGAAGAAAAAAAAAAAAGGTAGTGGGAGAGTGGTTGAGCGAGAGCTCGAGGCCGCCATGCTGTTTGCTTCCTGCTGTCCGACCGTTCGCGGGCAAAATATCTCGTCTGTCTCGAGGAGTCGCTGCCTTCGCGCTATGCTGCTCGCCAATACGTCTCGTCGCTTTATCGAGTCGTGACGCTCTCTTTTGTCACGTTGTCAAGGGATTTTGCATCGCCTGTTTCGTTCCGTAACGTCTCACAGTTGTGTACATCATCGCCTCGGTGTCACATATCGTTTGTTTCATCCCGATCGGTTTTTTTCTTCGTATCATATTCAGTAAAACGCGAGAATTCGAGTAGCGCAGAGCGCACGGGATCCGCGACCGGAAGTGCCGGTAAAGTCTCCCTGTCTCTCCCCCCGATAGAGCGTGTTTGTGTGTCGCGAGTGTGCGTGTTGCCCGGCTAGCCAACACTTTCACTCAGTCGTACTCGCGCTCGTCACGAATTAACGTAATTAATTGATATCGCGATTAGTCAGTGAAATGGCAAATTTGAGGCAAACACCGTTGACCTGCAGCGGACACACTCGCCCGGTCGTTCATCTTGCCTTCTCGGACGTCACGGAATCCGGCTATTACCTCATTTCTGCTTGCAAAGGTGAGTGCACGAAAGTGAGGCTATGAAGTACACAAAAGAGAAAACTTAACCGTTGGCATCTTCGCGATAAACTAGAGACTAAACGCTACGGTGAAACGTAGACTGCGACGCGTGGTACAAAATTTAAGTATAACCTAGAAATTATTCGCAGGCGTTAATGTTATTCGATAAAAAAAATTTCGTGTCTGTCTCATTCGTTTTCGTTTCGTTCCAAGATCTCTCTCATTCTCGCTCGTTCGTTTCTCGGTTAATATTTTACAATCGATCACGATCGGCGCTCTCTCGTTCGCCTTGGCCCAGATCCGGCAGTCTTCAAGGCTCCGGCTCGTTCGTCCACGGAGGTCACGATCCGTCCGGCATTCGCGATACTCGTGTGTATCTCCGGGAAATTTGTTACGCTTTTGTATATACGTATACATATCCTTTATTTAGACTACGAAGGTTTACGGCTCACCGATTTCACACCATGCGAATGCGGATGTCTATTGTTCTACGTTTCGATATGTTTCATAGGTTAGGTTGACTTACGAGTCGTTGTCTGTTACTTCCTCCGTAGTGAAATCTATTTTGGAAACTCTTCCGCTTTTTTCGCTCAAGCAATTTTATTGTGTGCAATTCAATTTTTGCTTTTTTGGTGGTGGCATTTTTTTTTTTGTGCCTGTCCCTGTTCGAGGGATCGGCTGGGTTTTGTAGTTGCAGAGTCGTTTTCTTAACAAACTATTCATCGTCTACTATTTTCTCCATAGCGTAATCTGTTTATGCCCTTTTCTCACTTTCCATCGCTTGTCCAATTTTTTTTGCGCGACTCAATTTTTACTTCGTGGATTTGATCTTTCTGCTGTAGAATTTTTTTCTCGTAGCCTCTTGGCTTTCCCTATTCGAAGCGTTGGCTCGGTTCTGCAGTCGTAGACAAGCTATTCGTCGTCTACTATTTCTTCCGTAGTGTGATCTGCTAATCCTCTTTTCTCACTTTCCATTGCTTGTCCAATTTTTTTTTGCACACTTCAATTTTTGCTTCGTGAATTTTATTTTTCTGTTGTAGAATTTTTGTCCCGTAGCCTCTTGGCTTTCCCTATTCGAAGCGTTGGCTCGGTTCTGCAGTCGTAGACAAGCTATGCGTTGTCTATTGGTGTTGTGTAGTCTACTTTCCCAATGTCCCTGCTTTGCTGTGCTTGGCCAATTTTTATTTGTGCAATTCCATTTTTGCTTTCAAGATTTGCTTTTTCGGCAGTCGCATGTTTTCTCATTGCCTCGTAGCTTTCCCAGTTCATGCAAAACCTATTTTCCTGATATTCCACGCATTGCATCGGTTGGCAAGTTTTTATTTGTGGGATTCAATTCCAGCATCGTGGATTTGCTTTTTGGGCAATATCATTTTTTTTTCTCTTTGCCTGACGGCTTTTCCTGATTGAGGTGTCGGCTGGATTTTGGAGCTGTAGAAGGGGATGGAGTCAAAAAATTGAAAATTTTCTAGATGGCAAGCCCATGCTGCGTCAGGGAGACACAGGCGATTGGATCGGCACTTTCGAGGGACACAAGGGCGCCGTCTGGGGTGTTGCGTTGAATCCTCAGGCCACTAAAGCCGCCAGCGGAGCGGCTGACTTCAACGCCAAAGTCTGGGACGCTATAAAGGGCGAGGAACTCCACTCGTTTCAACACAACCACATCGTCAAGTCCGTGAACTTCAGCACTGACTCAAATCACCTGTGCACCGGCTCAAATGAGAAACTCATTCGCATATTCGATCTCAACAAGCCTGACGTCGCTCCACAGGTAAACTAGCGAGTCGAGTCGACTGTTGATAGGAATATCTCGAGTGGATAACGATAGAGGCATAGACAGAGCAATTTGTGAGACGAACACACTACTGGGATACCTTTTATCCACTACAGATGAAAATTACTGCTGAAAGACTATACTCGTGGTACAAAAAAAATAATTTGTGCATTGAACAAACATTTCTTGCCCACAAATGTCTAAAAAAAATATTCATATCAAATTTACATCGTTTTTCAAAGTAACAAAATAAGTTTCTTTGAAAAAAAAAATTGGTAAATTCATTAAGGGAAAATGTTTGGCAAACGCACAAACATTTGTTACTGTGCAGCTCCGATACATTTCCTCTATGGAACGTATATATATAAATTTGATACAGATTTTTTTTAGTCTTGTACTTATCACTCCATGAATTTAATTGTAAAAAAAAACTTTGCAGTGCAAAGCATTGTCAGTTCGATAGTGTACAATCGACAACACGATTTGTCGATTGAGTCGTAGATCAGTTCACCTGTTGGCTCGGACTGATTTTCCAAACTCGCGTTTCCGCCGTTTGACGACAATCAAGGTTTTAATCTCTTCTCGCGTGCCCATCGTCGTAGATATTTTCCGGTCACACCGGCGGCATCAGGCACGTGTCCTTCTTCCAAGAGAACGCTAGTCTGGTGAGTTGCGCCGACGACAAGAGTCTCCGAGTTTGGGACAGGACCAGCGGCAAAGAAACGAGGAGACTCGACTTTCCGGTCACCCCGAGCTCGATGGAAGTCTCCAAAGACGGCAACATAATTACCACGACTCACGCAAACATCGTTACGTTCTGGAACAGCAAAGAGTGAGTTTAACGCACCACCTCGCCGTAAAAAAACATTTATGCGAGACGCTCGATTCCCCGAGGTTACCGTTCCGCTCTCCATGGTCCACACGTCCTTGGCCTATCAGGAAGTCATACGCGACTTTACATCCACAGCATCCTAATGATTTTTTCCCTTCCTCCGAGAGACATTGTACACAGCCTCGCTATTCCGGACACGCTTCTTCCAAACTCATTCCTTAAGATTCTCCTTTTTTCTTCGTTTTTTTAACCATCGTCTCCACCGTTCGTTTCGTCCATCGATTCTCCTTTCGCCAGCTTCCGCCTCCTTTCCGTCCGACGATTTTGTCTTCAACTCTTGAAATTTATTCTTCAGCTTGTCGAAGATACGCGAATTCAACATACCGACTCAGGTGAACAGTGTGAGTTTGCATCCCGATTGTACGATGTTCGTTTGCGGCGGCGAGGACTTCAAGATGTACAAATTCGATTACGTTTCCGGTGCGGAAATCGGTGCGTACATTTTTTTTTTCAATCCGCAGATGGTTCGCAGTGGAGCGATGAAAGATAAACTCTAATTATTTTTCGAATCTTAGAATCCTTCAAGGGACACTTCGGCCCGATTCACTGCGTGTGCTTTTCGCCGGACGGCGAGCTGTACGCCAGCGGCTCCGAGGACGGAACTCTGAGACTTTGGCAAACAACGGTCGGCAAGACGTACGGCCTGTGGCGCTGCACCGAGCAGCCTCCGGCGATTCAGGACAACACCACCGCCGCCGTGGTTAACAACAAACAAGAAGTTCCTGCCAGCTAAGCGCGTCCGGCCCTGTGGAATGCCGAGGCGAAGCGCGCGCTCCCGTTGGATTGCATTTTTAACGTGAAATATTTATTGTTACGAGTGGATTATTATCCGGCGTCGACACGTGGGCACCGAGATGGGGGTTCGTTTTTCGTTTTATGTCCGCGAAGACGCGATGAGGAGAGGAGAGCTATGACGGGAGTCAACCGGAAGTCCGTAACTTTATCTTTTGTCTTTCGCCGGCTTCCCGTTAATCTCGAGGAAAAAAAAAAATTCCTGCCCCATCGATCCGACTCTTGTATTTCCCGGTTGTGCCGAAAGCAAAACGCGAACGCCCCGCCAAATCCTCTGTAAATAATCGATCTCAAGAGAGAGAGCGAGTGAACGAAACAAGCATGCGATGGAAAAATGTTCCATGCACCGGACAGTTCGGTCTCGTGTGTATTCAAGATACAAAAAAATGAAAGGAAAAAAAAATACATGAAAAAAAAGACACACACGGAAAGCCACGAAGCGTGTGTGAAAGAGCGTAGAGTCGTGGAGTCAACGCGATTGCCGACTCGTTGTATTTATTGTATGAGACGAAGGTCTGTTGGGATGAAAATGGAAAAAAACGAAGTAAGAGAGCGAAAGAGGGAGAGATTAGCGAATGGAAACGAGCATTTATCTAATTTATATCCGCCTCGTTATTATCGTGTACGAAAGAAAACACAATCGAGGTCTCGTGATGAATGAATGAATAAAGCATATTGAATTAATGTCCGCAGTCTCGTAATTTCAATCGATCAAACGGTCAACGATTAAACCTATCGGATGCGCGTCCAGCGATAAAAAAGACGGATCGATCTATAAAGAAACATAAACACATTTATTCCATGGTACAAGAGTCACGTAGATAAAAAAAGAGAAACATACACAGAATATACTACAAAAAAAATTAGGTATAAATGTAACGTATAAAGTGGCATGAGAATTGGAGGAGTAACGTTGTACCTTCCGTCGTCTTGGATTCGGTTTACAATAATAATATTATAATAATAATAATAATAATAATAATAATAATAATAATAATAATAATAATAATAATAATAACAATAATAATATTAATAATAATAATAATAATAATATTAATAATAATATACAAATTATAAATCTCGCGGAGATTGTTGATCGACCATCTCGCACCTGGCAATATTGTACCGAAAGATCTCGCGTCAAACTATCGCGTCGCGATTTTCGAGTCCGTGCAAAGTAATGTGAAACGCGTTCGCCCCGAGATGCAATCTCGATCGATTGGGCCCGCGGCGACGTTGTCGATCGTCGCGAGCCTTGCAATTGATTTTGTGCCGATTATTTTTTTTTCCTCTTTTTTTTTCGTCACCTGTCTCGAGCAGAGCTGCGACGAATCTAGGGAACGCTGATAGGTCGCGCAAAACCTGCACGCCTGCAGAATTCTCTTCATCTCTGTATTTGGTAGGGTAATTATCCCAAACCCGGTCTGTAATTACAAAGCTGTCGAGCCCGGATGGCTCTCGTTCCCTCGGTTTAATCGCGATCGCGTCACGGTCAATATTTTAAACTCCCTGCCTCCGAAGATTCGAGATAGAAATACGGCTGCGCTTACTATACACTATACGATACGAATAGGATGTAACGCGAGCGCGTGCGCGCGTTTCTGTGTGTGCCTCGGAGATTAATCGAAGAGGGACTCTCGTCGTGTCGCGCATTTTATCAACTGGCATTAACTCTATTGCTATACAGCGTACCGTTTGAACATAGCAGGCTGCGTCTCGCGTTCACTTTCTCCCAGCGCGATTGTTGTTGCGGTCGTTACCGCGACGCGTGCTTCACTAAACTTTCTCGTGCGGACTCCCCGGGGGCACGAATTCTTTCTCTTTCCGTAACCGACTTTTTACATACAATATTCTTTTTCCCATCATTTTTTCTCTCCTTCAAAAAAAGAAAAAAAAATCTTCTAAACACTCGATCGTGTTCTCCGATATTAACAGCGAAAATCTAAATACACACACGCAACTTATCAGCTATATTTACAGGGCTTTACACGCCCGCGATCCCTCCTTGGGACGCGTTTCCATGGATACAATGATTAATCGTGGAACCAGAAAAAAAATAATAATAGTTCACAACACTCGAAATAAAAACTGTACAGACTTCGATCGCCGATTGCTCTCGTTCGGCGAGCTCCGTGCTTTTGCAAATGCGTAAAAAAAATAGTAATTGAAAAGAAATACGATTATTAATAAAACTGTACAGATTGAATAGTTTCGGCACGATGCGATCGATGACGATAATGACGTTAACGAGAATCGCGTGAATCTCGTTCGTTAACTACAGCAGCGTTCAACCTATGAACTGGGAGAGATCGGGCAGCTTGAAACCATTGAAGCTCGAGGGAGTCGTCGGTCCTCTGAGGCTATCCCGAAGCGACGGGAAGCCTGGGAATCCGTTTAACGGCGTTGTGAATTGAAACCTCGCCGTTGCCTCCGATGCCGCAAGAGCGAAACCACACTGAGCCGTGCACACGTCGTCCCGCAGAATCGCCTCGCGCGATGCCTCTCGCATTAATTGGTTACAGTCGGTTATTCTCAGCGAGGCGCATTGCGTCTGGAAACACAGATTTAAGAAAATTGTCATGAGAAATTCTCGAAGATTTTCGCTCCGAATTTGAAGATTATTTTCGTCAAGCTTGAGCGTGAATTTGGGTTCAAACTTAGGTAGAATTTCAAACTTAAGTAAGAACTTAGGTTTAAACTTAAGTGAAAACTTAGGTTCAAATTGAAGTATGATTTACGATCAAATGGAAGTATGATTTACGATCAAATGGAAGTACGATTTACGTTCAAATTGAAGTATGATTTACGTTCAAACTGAAGTATGATTTACGTTCAAACTTAAGTATAAATTTAGGTTTAAACATAAGTATGAATTTTGGTTCAAACTTAAGTGAGAACTAAGGCTCAATCGCAATTAAGAACTGAGCTTCAAATTTGAGTATGATTTAGGTTCAAACTTAGGTATGAATTTGGGTTCAAACTTAGGTATGAATTTAGGTTCAAACTTAAGTATGAATTTAGGTTCAATCTTAGGTATGAATTTAGGTTCAAACTTAAGTATGAATTTAGGTTCAATCTTAGGTATGAATTTAGGTTCAAACTTAAGTATGCATTTAGGTTCAAACTTAAGTATGAATTTAGGTTCAAACGTAGGTATGAATTTATGTTCAAACTTAAGTATGCATTTAGGTTCAAATTTAGGTATGAATTTAGGTTCAAATTTAGGTATGAATTTAGGTTCAAACTTAAGTATGAATTTAGGTTCAAAGTTAAGTATGAACTTCATTTTTAACTTAAGCACAATCTCAAGTTCGAACTTGAGCACACCGTCCGAACCCGTACCAAAACGGAACTAACGGACGGTGAGTGGGGTCCACTCGTTGCTGCGGTAGCGTCTAAGACTGGGCCTGGAGGTGTGACTTATAAAGCGTTAGGCGAAGGTTCGACAAAAAAACCCCAATCATTGTATTCTTTCAACTTACCCCTTCGGCAGTGCAAACGCAACTGGTGCAGGGCGTCGGAAATCCGGATTCCCCGACCGCGACGTTTCTTGCCCCGATCTGGCAGCCGTGTCTCGTTTCCCTCCACGCCGCGAAGTCCATGTGCGGCATAGAGCCGCACGGCACCCTCGGGTTCAAGAAATTGCTCGGCAGATCGAACGCGGCTCTCTGCATATCCACGCTGGAGTCCATATTCTCGCATATAACCTTGGACAAAGTGTTCTTCCTGATCTCAGCGAGCTGGTGCTCGGTGAATCTGATGTTGGGGTCGTCGGTCTCGTACCAGAATCTATCGCACTTTCTCGACTGCCTGAACTGTATGGCGATGATGCATGCGAAGGTGGGTCCGACCAGACCACCCTGAAGAGGCCTCTCGCTCATTCCCCCGGGGAAGAGATCGATGTCGTCCACCGAGGCGTATATCCTCTTCATCCTCGCGATGACTTCCGGTGCCATTTCCCTCGACAGATCCTCGAACGTCGTCGCCCTCTTGAGATTGCACAGCGCCCGATAGTTGTTGTAGGACGGTATTCCATGGTCCCTCGCCCGGTGAACGTTCAGAGCTATGAGATCGATGCCGGAGTGCGGTATCTTGCGCTGCTCGAACAGATGATTGGTCACCTCACCGGTGATAAACTGATCCATGGTCTCCATGGGTGTAGCGACGAGGCCGCGAATCATCTCGTCGATCATCGACTGCTGGTAGAGCATGTCCGGATTGAAGAATCCATCGCGCAGGAGTATCGGCGGATCGACCGGCTGGTAGTTGCGATCCATCCTCGGCAGATGAGGTCTGAGGAGCGAGTGACCGATTCTGTAAGCGGCGGTGGCGAACTCGTTGAGGACGCTGGGATTGCAAGTGGGCGAGTACTCCTTGTAGTAGCCCTGAGGAAGGAGCTTCAGTCCGTAGAGGCTGACGGCGTTCCAGCCGAGTATCCTCGGCAGGAACTCGTTGTAAGTTATGTGCTGAAGCATAGCGCTGACGATCCTTCGACCCTGCTGGTAGAGCTTCTCGCTGTCCCAGTGGGGATTGACCTGGCGGAGACCCTCCATTATCCTGTTGTGCTCGCGCACCCACATGGTGTGCATGACCGTCAGGGCGGGCTGCTCGGAGGCTCTTCCGTCGCCGCCGATGAAGCAGTAGCCCGAAGCGGCCTTGCACTCCGAGAGGGTGCCCGACTGCGGAAGAAGATCCTTACCCCGGTTGGGATGCGTCGTCGTGTTCATCTTGCCGGTCAGTCCTCGAAGAACATTGGCGATGCAGTTGTTCTCGCCGTAGATCACGGAGGCGTCGAGGAAGCCGGTGTTCTGGTTGACCTGCTCGCGCGGACCGAGATGCTGATGACCCGGCAGGGACCTCATCGACGGGAAGCACAGTCGCGCACCGCTCGTCTCGTTTATCTCCGGGTAGAAGTGATCTCTCGGCGGCACCGGGAAGGGATTGCACTCGGGATGAACTGTCCTGGCGGAGTCGCAGGGTCTGCAGCTCGGTATGGACTCGGCGAAGCCCTTGTGTATGGGGGTCATCGTCATGTCGTGATCGAGGAATTGGGCAAACTGCATGACCATCAGGGTGTAGCGATTGTGGAGATTCGATATGTCGGGGTGAATGACGGTGGAGACGACGCGGGGATTGGGCAACGGCGCTCCTGTGACGGATGACATCCTGGGTTTTGAGACGCCGTCTTCGTAGACCGGCGGGAGAAGCCTGGCGAATGTCGTCAATGATTTACCGAGGCTGGGGTTTCTGAGATTGTTGCAGTGACCGGTGAGGGTTCTGTAGGGGGTCGTCGGGTCGCAGGGACCCTCCTCGACCGGGCAGTCGATCTCCTCGTGGTTGGTGGCTTTGTTGTTCCCGAGGAATCCGCTTATGTCGACGTTCTGGAGAATGTCCGAGAAGTCGCTGCTGGGGAAGCCGAGGATGTTGTCGCCAGAGTCGAAGACCTGCCGCTTGCGCCGCCGCAGGCCGTGAACGCCGTTGACGATCTCGTTGGTGACGAGCTCGTAGAGTATCGACGAGTTCGCCAGGAGGAGAGCGTCCTTGTTGGCCTTGGAGAAGCTCGCCGCCGTGCCAGCGGGTGACTTCGGATCGGCGTATCTCTGCTCGAGCCAGGCGTTGTACTCCAGTTGCTTCCTCTCGATGAGGTCCTGCTCGGCCTTCTTCACGGCCGCGGCGATCACCTCGGGACTCAGCTCGGAGATGAGGTCTGAGGTCTGAGTGGTCGTCATCTCGTTCTCGAGGATCGGCAGCGTCACCGGAAGCTGCTCCTCCTTCCAGGCCGATAGATCGAGGAGGTTCGATCTGTCGCAGCTTATCTTGGCGTTCAGGTAGGCGTCCTGCTGGATGAAGGACTTGGGTTGGATCCTGGGAATAGCGGCGTGGGCGCAGATCATTCCGCTGAGGGAGACGCGCCTCACGGCCGACACTTGCTCGAGGCTCAAGCTCGACGGTGGCAGATCGTTCTCGTACCAGAAGCGGTCGGAGTTCCGGAGCTTGATGAACTGCTTCTTGAGGAGGCACGCGAAGGTCGGTCCCACGGCCGCGCCCTCGGCGGGTAACTCCAGAGATCCGCCGACCAGGAGGTCGACGTCCTCGATCCTTCCGTAGATCCTCTCGAGCGCTCTGGCGTCTCTCGGATGCATGAGCCGATCGAGGAGAGTGAAGTTGTCGTAGACACGACCGTTGTTGCAGTAGGAGAGGAAAGCGGCGTAGCTCGGAACTCCGTGGTCCCTGGCCGTGTGGACGAGGAGCGCGGCTTTGCTCCACTCGGGGCTCAGGGAGGAACCGCCGAGATCGAGACTGACGTTTCTCGCGGGTTTCGTCAGGTGGTCCTCGAGATCGACGAAGCCGTCCGCGTTCCCGCGGCTCAGCGACGTCAGCGCCTGGAGGGCCGCCAGGGCGACCGCGTCGTAGGCTCCGGCGCGGTTGTCCGACGAGTAACCCGTGTGGAAACCTCGGGTCACCGGGCGGATCTCCGGGTCGGCGATCGCCGCCTCGCCCAGGACGATCGGCACGAACTCGTTCATCGTCACGTGCTGCAGCTGCGCGACGACCGCTCGGCGCGCCTCGAGGAAGATCCTCGAGTCGTCCCAGTGGCCGTTGAACTCGGCGAGGCTAGTGGCGATCCGGTTGTGCTCGCGCAGGATCGACCGGTAGATCTGACCGATCGGCGAACCGGTGCGGTTGCAGAGCTCGCACGCAGCCGGGTTCACCCGGCCCTCGGCGTACGTGCGCACCTGGTGCAGCTTCTCGTCCGTGCTCCCGTAGATGTCCGAGCCGTCCAGGTAACCCGACGCTCCGTTCATCTGCTCGCGGCTCTCGAACTTGCAACTGTGGGCGCTCAGCGTCGGGACCGTTCTGTAGTAAGATCTGCAGATTCCTGACTCCTCCTCGCTCGGGTAACACTCCTGGTGCCTGACGCCCGCGTCGCAGCAACGGTCGCCCCGCAACGCCGGACGCACCGGCATTCCGATGTCCCGCAGAAGAAGCTCCGACCAGAGACCTGTGAAACTCGTCAGGCCCTCGTGATTCTGCGGCTTCGATCGGTCGGACAGCAAGCGCACGATCGACTCCGTCGACGACGGCAAGGCGTGGCTGCTCACCGACTGCCGTGGACTTGAAATACCTGCAGGGCGAGAGTGAAGATACAAATCGGTTAGAGATCGCACATTTTTCGATGGGGAATGGAAAATTCGAAAAAATGATTGGGGATTGTTTTTAGAAGATTTTGGTTTTTTTCGTCGAAGCGGGTTCCACAAAATCTTTTAATTTTATTCCTGAATCGGACCGTTTTGTCACAAATTTGAACCGGACATTGCCGTTCCAAAAAAAAAAAAAAAATTGAAAATTGTTTCCGTTACAATTTTTTGTTTTTGTTTTTTTTTTTTGTCAAATCGCGTTCCAAAAAATCTTCCAATTTTATCGCTGAATCGGACAGATCGTTTCGTCACAAACTCAAGCCGAACATTACAGTTTTAAGAAAAAACTGTTACCGGTTCTGATTTTTCACGAATTTCGTAAAACAGATTTTTTCAGATCGGAGACTTCTCCATTCGGCCAATAGAGCGGAATTTTTAGCATCCATTTTTTCGTCAAATCGCGTTTCAAAAAAATCTTCCAATTCTATCGCTGAATCGAACAGACCGTTTCGTCACGGTGAGTGCAAAGTCATCGTTTTGGACAATCTCGAGCCGACCATTATAGTCTCAAAAAAAAAAAAAAATAAATAATGTTACCGTTTCTGATTTTTCAAGCTTTTTCGTAAAACCGATTCTTTTTCGATGGAAGACTTCTCCATTCGGTCAACAGACAGGAATTCTTAGCATCAACTTAAAAAAATCAAATATCTTATTTTCTCTTTCTTTTCGAGGGTCAAAGGGGATAATTGAGAACCTCTGCGGAGAACGGCCTCACTTTCTTCGCTCCTCGATCTTCTCTCACTTTCATATTTTTCCTTTCCAACTATATATATATTACAATATCTACACGTATACAGTCTACACGAGCGGCGTTATTCGTTCCGGGCGTAGACCGGCGCGTCCCGTTAAGAATCTTTTTTCCCATCCGCGTCTGTCCTCGCCCCCGAAAAGCTCCGCCATTCCCCTCCGGGACAACGGCCGAGCGCCTTAAATCATGAGTTATGCGTCTGCGAAGATGTTTGTACAGATAAGAATGGATAGCGTTAACCCGCCCGACGGAAACGTCGAAATTTATGGAACTGCGGCGTACGTGCGCGCTCGCGGTAGTTGGCAGAGAAAACGTTTTTCCGCGCGCCCGCAAGAAGAGGACTTCTTGCAGGCCTTCGGCGAATCGCCTCGCGTGTGGTCTTCGAGTTACGCTCGCGAGTTAAACGCACGTAACGTCCGCGCTCGGATAATGTGTAACAACAAAAGAAGGAACAACGCGCGCGTGCCTTGCAAGCCTCAGCTGCGCTCCGTATTGCAGTTCGAGGCGCCTATTTTATTATTTACAAGAGATAGCGGCGGGGCGCGCCGGGAAAAAAGTCCGATGGCGCAACCGGCGACTCTCTATTTCAACGCGCTGACCGAGCGGGCCTGCTTCTGCATGCTAATCCCTATTTTCTAATCGCTCTCGCGGGCCACTCCGAGCCGGGGACACTCCTGAGAACCGAGACCGGCATGCGTGCTTGTCCGACGGAATGAAAACCGGGCTGGCGTAAAAAATCGGTCGCCCGACGCTCCCGAGGTTTTTCGATCTGGGACGTTTTGCTCGGGGAAAAACATCACGGGCGTCACGCACAAGGATTTTCGTCACCTGTGACGACACGTTTGTACTTCGGAATTACACGTCTTACATCTCGGTTGCGCGACACTTTTGACGGTAATTTTTATTTTCTTTCCAACCCACTCGTCACGTTGTTAGCGCACGGAGACATAAAAATGTTGGAGCTAATCAGAGACCTGCAACGGGGTAATTTTTTTTAAACACACTCTTTTGAGTTTAGCGAATACAATTTTTTTACACAGTTATCCCGCGAAAAAGAAAAAGTATTGAAGAAGTATTAAAAAAATATAAAAAATGGAAGTGTTAAAAGTATATCGTATTGGACTCAATAATACTCAATTGATGCTCCTTTAATCTATCGCTGAATAGTATTATAAACGTTGTAATATATTAGTATCAAGTATGAAGTTTTTAAACTACCCAAGAATATTCAAGTATCAGGTACGAAACTGGTATATTTAAGAATATTGAAGTTGCAAGTATGAAGTTAGTATATCCAAGAATATTCGAGTATTAAGTATTAAGTTACCATTACCATTGCTGAAGTATTGTCGAAGTATTACCAATGCCGAAACAAACACCTACATCGTTAAAGAATATGGGTCACAATCACATACATCTATTAAGTACTAAGTTAGTATACCAATTGAGGTTCAAATATCAAGTATGAAGCTCGAATCCCAATTTTTATACAAGCTTCATACTTGATACTTGAATATTCTTGGGTATTCTAGCTTAATACTTAATGCTCGAATATTCTTAGGTATTTTAGCTTCATACTTGATACTCATATATTACAACGTATATCATATTCATACTTAATGCTCTTCAGCTATAGATTAGAGGAGTATAATTTTTGTATTATTGAGTCCAATACGACATACTTTTAATACTTCCATTATTTATATTTTTTAAACACTTTTTTTGCGCGGGATGACTTTGGAATTTCTTTTTATTCTTTTTTTTTTCAAAAGATGTTTCTGGCGTTGAATTTAATAGGTGAGGAATATTACCGTCGACGTAAGCAGGCTCCATGAATCTGAGGAAAGGCGACCCTCTGGCGCCCCATGCCGCGTGTCTTATGTTGTTACAGGCGCCCGAGGGTGTTCTGTACTTGCTCGGGGGACACGGTCTCTCCGGAATCGGTCTGCATTGCACACCGTCCGAGCCCAGTCTGTTCTGCAGCCTGAAATTGCAACAAAAAAAGGGAAACGTTTTAATAACATTGATTATTGTCGAAATGCACGAACGTGACACATGCAGGGCGGATGAAATGAATTTGCAGCGAGCGTCTAATAATCTGTTGCAACTAAACGACCTCGGGGCGACGGCTGGAGGGGGGCTCATCGGGAGTGAAATTGGCTTTGGCCTCGGTCAAACAGCTTTCTCAAAATTATTGCACACAGTGCGAATTTTCACGTCGGTTGGAGTTACCCGTTTCATCTGAATAGATTGGTGTAAATTTTAATTCGAGGAAAAATAAATCCTTCACGGCGGACTATATTTTTATATGATATAAATAAATTGATTTGATATTAAAATACATCCTATAAAATAAAATAAAAATCATTTAGATCAAATTGTTTATTTCTACCAGAGAATTTTTTTTGTATTTAAATAAATTTATTTGAACGCCATAGATGTCTGTTAGGACGATATTAAAATATATCGTATCAAACTTTAAAATATCATTTAGAGAAAATAGTTTACTTCTACTAGAGAACATTTTTTTTTATCTAAATAAATTTATTTGAATTCAATGGACTTCTGTTCGGTTAATATTAAAATATATCCTATGACATTAAAATAAATGCATTTAAATAAAATAGTTTATTTCTGGGAGCGAAAATTGTTTTTATTATCTAAACGAATTTATTTGAATGCAATAGAGATACCGATTAACTCGGTATTTAAAGATATCCTATCAGGATGACGCGACCGATAAATGAAGAGTCGAGCCCACGATAGAATCCCACGACGGAACTTTTTTCTTATGCACATTCTTTAACGGAAAGTCTTAATGCACGGGTGCCTGGCCGGTCACTGGATCCTTTACCCTACATGGAAATAAATTTATCTAGATAAAATAGATAACATCTACCGTGCGATACATTAGCGCGTTCTCATTATTCAATTTCTCGATAACGCAACCCCGTAACAGACGCACCCAGTTTGCATCACACCGTTCCGCGAAACGGTAATTCGATCGTATTCCCTGCAATCGATATTCACTGGGCACTGCGGCGGAGACTCCAATGCCAATACGATCGCGAGTTCCACGTGACTTCCGCATTATTTTTCATAAAACTTTCGCCACTGCGGCTGTTACTGTACAGCTCCAGTTGCCAAGTTCCTTCTCGCGTTCCTTCTGTCACGTTTCCTGCTTCCGTCTCTCTATCCGCCCCACCCCTTTCTCGACCAACCCTAAACCCCGCACTCTTCCCTATTCTCGAAGAGTACATTCACTCGAAATGCGATATTCAACGAACCATAAATTGGAGTGGCGTTCACGTAGATGAATCGTTTCACTATTATTATTTGTAAAAAAATAATTTTTATTATATCTTTTAAAAAATCTTGTTCATTATTATTTGATTTAATAAATTATTTTTATTACATCTTTTAAAAAATCTTGTTTATTATTATTTGTTTAAAAAAAATAGTAGTACAGGGAGAAAAATAGTTCTGTTTCTCTAACAAAATGTAGATCGTTAATAATTTATTATTATGGCAGCAATAATATTTAGCTACTACAGCAAAATATTTGGTGTCCCAACCATTTTTTTTCTCCGTAGTAGTAATAGTGGATTTATTAGCAACATGCCAATAAATATGCCAATGAACGTGGGTTGACGTGAGAACACATATATACATTGCCAATTGGCCATCGACCCAAGTCCTTCAGCCATTAAAGAGATATGTTTACTGTTGCCGCAGCCACTTACTAATATGAATTTTTACTATTATTTGTTTAAAGAAAATTATCTCTATTATTACTTCTTTTTTCAATTATGATATTTTTTTTATTAATTATTATAATTTTCATTTATAATTATTATCGTTTTTTATATGTATTATAATTATTGTTACTTTTTGTTCGATCGTACTTTTATCGGGAGTGGCGGCCGAGTGATCGGGGAGTTCGCGATGACTTTTACTTTCACGGTCTCCGGCCAGAGATTGTCGCGACTCGCGGAAAGATTCCTCGGCGCTGTCTAGCCGGTGTTCCCGGTAATTCTCGGACGATAAGTGGCGGGAGGGTGAGGGGTGGGGGGGATCGATCGAAGAGATCAAGGGACGGCAATGATTTCTGGTTTCTCACCGGGAGAACTTGATTGGCGATTGTCGGCACGAGCGATGTGTTTCGAGAGCAGCTATAAACCCGTCGTATCGGACGTTGAAAGACGAGCGGCTAAACAACGAGAAATAAAAGAACGAATCGAGTGCAACGAGCCTTCGGGTGAATGGCAAGACCCGCGAAGTCTTTTACCGGCTTGACGACGATCTCCACGGGAACCCGTCATTGTCGCACGCGACGTTTCCTCCTTCCTGGTGTGCTCTCGACGAGCCGAGTCGCGGTCACCCTTGAAAGGGAAAATTCTCGGTCGCAAGCCGCACGGTCAAGCGATCGTGCGGAGTGCAGTTATAGTCGTCGAAGTAACTCGACTGGTTTTTACCGTACCGGCGAACTAATCGCACCACTTTCTTCGCGAGCTCTTTACGTTCTTTTTTTATATACAGAAAGGAAGAGAAAAATGTTTGGCAGTTTTATTTTTTATCTTAAAATTTATTTTATTAACTTATTAAAATCCGTTAATTTTATTTTCATGTTATTGAAGAGTTAAGAAAAAAATAAAAACCAACCAGAAAAATTGGAACGTTCGTAATAGTTAAGACAATAAACATTTTAAGTCGTCAAACTGACTGGACTGGTTTTTATCGTACCGGCAAACTAATCGCACCACTTTTCTCGCGAGCTCTTTACGATATTTTTTTTTACGCAAAGAAATGAAAAGAAAAAATGTTTGCTACCTTTATTTTTTATCTTTAAATTGTTAGTTAATTTTATTTTTATGTTATGAAATTATAATTTTATTTTCATGAAGGTTTAAGAAAAGATAAAGATCAACGAGCACAATTGGAACGTTCGTGAAAGCCAGACAATTAAAATGTTAAGTTGTCAAAGTAACTCGACTGGTTTTTATCGTATCGGCGAACTAATCGCACCGCTTTCTTCGGGAGCTCTTTACGATCTTTTTTTTATGTAAAGAAATGAAAAGAAAAATGTTTGCCATTTTTATTTTTTATCTTTAAACTGTTAGTTAATTTTAATTTCGTGTTATTGAAGTCTTAAGAAAAAAAAAATCAACGAGTAAAATTGGAACCTTCGTGACAGTCAAGGCAATTTAAATTTTGCGACCGTACATCAATTTTTTGACCGGACCGGTCCCATTAGAATAATTTTGCCTCCCCTTTTCGATGTATTATTCAGACACTTCGACGCGGAGGTAAAATTTTTGCGGCTATAAAAAAAAACACAAATTTAATGGCCACGAATTTAAATTCGCTGCAGCCATCGGCATTCGTCAGTGATTGGCCAGAATGTATCGAGGGGCTTGGGAAAACGTATTGATCGAAAGACGACCCCGTGCCAATGACTACACCGGTTCGTCGGACTCGCCAATCGATCGAACGGAGTGAACGACCTTCGGCCGACGACTCGCTCCTCTAGTACGTACACCGAACAGGGTAATCGGCGCGTGATTCTAAGGACGATATAAAGTGAGAGTTCATTGACATTATTATTACTTATATTATGATTATTATTACTATTGACTTACCAGGATCTCGATTGAACTGCGTGCCTCTCGGCCTCGACGGCGGCTCGCGCTCTCGCCTGGAGATCGTGATCCACGCCGTACACGTATTCTACATAAATAACAACATAAAAAAATTCCATTAGAATTCGACCTCACAAATCCACGAACGAAACTAGCAAAAAAAATGATCGTCATTATAAAAAAAAAAAAAAATGGGCTGTTCGATAATAACTTTAACTGTCTGCTTAAGATAGTACTAGCACAATGACTGACGCCGCCTAAGTTCGAGAGAAAAAAGACAAAGATTACAAACACTTCTTGATGAGAACAAAATCTGAACAAATTCTAGCATATAAAAGGCGCTGAAAAGATTGTTTGTGCATAATAATAATTTCAGAATGTTCATAACAAATTACTAATTTTTCTGAATACGTATGAATTTTTTCAGAATTTTATCTAATACTTGAAAATTACGATTTTAAACAGATTTTACCATAAAGGAAACGAATAACATTTTGGACGAACAATCTTATCAGCATCTTCCATATGCTTGATTTTTTTCAGATTTTTATCCGATCAAAAAGTGTTTGTAATTCTCTTTTACTCCTCTCAAACTTAGGCGGCGTCAGTCATTGCGCTACTACTACCTTAACTGGCCAATGACTTTGCATCTTCAGGCCGGGTACGTTCAATGCGGAAGAGTTTATAGATCAATGGGCGTCGAAGCGCGAGTTCGGTGAGATAATGTGTCTCGTTTTCGACGCCAACCGAGCGTTAAATGGAAGGATATCGCGTAGCCCAGTAGCACAGATAGCGGTCGAGAAGTATATTACTTGTTCTCTATTATAAAATAGGTTCTCAGTGTTGTCCCGACGGGCGTCGTCACGGCGATCCGCTTAATGAGCCGTTTATAATGAATCGTCATTAGAGCGGACTGCGCGAGCCTCGAATAGCCGGAAGTCCGAGAACTTAAGTCACTGTCGCCCGCGACCGTAATTAAATTAATGAGAAAAGAAAAGTGGAAAAAAAATAACGCAGTAAAGAAAGCCATAAAAGTAAAGACTCAATTATTTTTTAGGCGTCGTTGATGATACAGTAGGACCTCGCTTATCCGCCCTTCGAGCAACCGGGCTTCCGCGTTGACCGAGGATTGGACTCGAGTAATACGGAAAATTCGGATAAAACTCATACAGCAGCAATGCCCACACGCAAAGTCGGCCGTAAAGGCTACGTCGTTGTATGCGCGCTTAAAGTTGCACAATTTTGCTGGGTATTTATATTGCGAGCTGCAAATGCAACTGTTCCGATTTTAGACTCAATACCTCACGTTTATATGAAGTTAATGTCAATTAACTGAATTATTATTATATTTAAAAAATAACTACATCGACTAATAAAGTTAATGTTTATATCAAGTGGTGTGGTATTTTTTAAGTATAATTATAATAGTACAGGTTTGAATTGAGTATTATCGGTGTTATCCGACATTTCAGGTGAAATGTCGGATAAAACCGATAATGTATTCAATTCAAACTATTAAGTTAATATTGATATCAAGTGGGTTTATTGTTTTAAGTATAATAATAGTAGTACAAGTTTGAATTGAGTGTATTATCCGACATTTCACCTATCGAAGGCTCTCCCCACATTATCTCGGACAAACGGGGTTCTACTGTGCAGTAGAACCTCGCTTATCCGACCTTCGATCAACCGAGTCTCCGCGTTATCCGAGACACCCAACTTATCCGAGCCCTCCGCGTTAACCGAGGTGCAGACTCGAAAAACTTCGTAATACGGAAAACTCGGAAAAAATGGATAAAGCAATGCGCATACGCAGAGTAGTACGTAACGGCCAGGGGAGAGCGGGGCAAAATGGGACACTGTGGCAAAACGGGTGGGCAAAGCGTAATTTATTTTCAATAAGTTTTGGTTTGTGGTGGTGGTAAGTGGGGCAAAACAGGGTTGAAAATCCGAATGTATCATTGGGACAAAATGGGGCATCCAAAAATGATTCGATACAAAATGAGTTTTTCTTCATCGTCCCGTTTTGCCCCGCTCGCCCCTAGTTTGTTGCACACGTTGCCTATACTTGTACAAGTTGGCTGCCTCTTTATATCGCTCGCTGCAATTACAACAATTCCGATTCTAGAGTCCACACTTTATGTTTGTATAAACTTAATGGCAATTAACTAATTTACAATTATATTTTAAAAAATAACTAAAGTAACCAATAAAGATAATGTTTACATCAAGTGGTCTGTTATTTTTTTAAGTTTAATAATAGTACTGCAAGTTTGAATTGAGTATGTTATCCGTTTTATCCGAGATTTCACTTATCCGACGCACGCTCTCCCCACATTATCTCGGATAAACCTGGCTCTACTACAATAATAAAAATTATTATAACAGTAATAACAGTCATTATAGCACAGGATATCATTGGGTATGGGAAGCGTTGCGAACGAGAGTACCGCCGATTGAAGAGTAAAATAGAAAAAGTAAAAGCAACACACTCAACGCGTAACCAAAGCGTAACGTGTGTATATAGAGTAGCTCGTTACGTTTCGCACGTACCCGACCGATTTGTTCGTTCCTCGGTGGCACGTGATAATAAACAACCGTTACGCAAGCGCAACCGATTTAATTAATCGAATGACCATGCGTAATCGCGGTGGGAACATTTTTCGTTGAAACGTAAACGTAGTACGTCGATTTTTTCGATAAGCCGGCGATAGTCGTGGAACGTCCGACCGAACAAGGTTTGCACTACTTGCAAGCCGGCCGAGGGTTCCCATGGGAACCCTCGGTGCTTCATTCGTGCATCGTAAAATCGTGAAATATCGAAGGCTCGAACGTCGGATTTATCGTCATTCGGCATCGATTTTAATGGATGTTTCATTAAGCTATATATACATATATATATATATATATATGTATGCATAGTATTTAAATGTAAACGAGTAATCACCTGACAAATCGAACTGCTGGATCGTCGGGGAAAGTGCAGCCGCGACGAGAACCGCGGACAGCAAGCAGAGGCCCGTTCTGAAATAAAAAACAATAATTATAATTATTAATCGATAACCCAATTGATGAAAAAGGAACAGACGCTCAGGTGCGATGGAGCGAGACGTGTTCGGCCAACATAATCAAATCGAGAACACACAGGATGAAATGGAAGTTTTTGTTTCCAGACGATTTTAATAATGGAGGAGCTGTTCGAGGAGGAGGTGACAGTGGGGCAAAATGGATTTTCTCTATTTTAAATAAATTGTTTTTTATGCTCCTCAAAAAATGGACAAAAAAAGTCCGTTTTGCCCCAATGTTCCGTTTTGCCCCCCCCCCCCCCCCCCCCCTCGCTTGCACAGGTGTATCAGTCTTTCCGTAAATGTTCAGATACGACTGATCGTACGTTTCGCGAGTCCAAAAACCTGTTCACACTCACGTACACACCCAGAAAAATAATTTATTTGATTTAAATAAATATTTATTTCATTTAAGTAACTGTTTACTTCATTTAAATAAACATATATTTAAATCAAATAAATATTTTACTTAAACCAAATAAACGGTGGCCGTCAAATAAATTATTTTTCTGGGTGCAGCCTCGTTCAAAGTGGGGCAAAATGGATGCAATAATTTTTTTTTGAAAATAAATAAATTGACAAAAATAAATGTGCCGTTTTGCCCCCGCCCCTGTCCCCTGCACAGGTGTATCAGTCTTTCCGTAAATTTTCAGACACGACTGATCGTACGTTTCGCGAGTCGAAAAACCTGTCCACACTCACGTACAGCCTCGTCGAAATCTTTCCGCGTTCGCCACGAGTTGTAATACGTGGCCACGAATACCGTGTGTATGTGTGTGTGTTCGGTATGCGGCATTTCACGTGCCTGGTCATCGCTCGCGTATTACTTTCTCCGAGGGGAGCGCTGATGAGAGTCGAGCGAGAAAGGAAGAAGAAAAAGAAAGGAAAAAAACAGGCGAGAAAGGAAGAAGCTCGTAAGTTCGCACACACACACACACACATGTAGGGAGAACCGAACGGGGTGAAAGAAAATAAGAGTATCTCGACAATCGTTACTTTGCCACTGTGCAATAACTCTTATAAAAAAAAATAAAAAAAATGTAAAAAAAAGAAATCGTCGAGTCCCTCCGGGTGTGTCTTTACGTTGAATTTAATTTACACTGCACAGTCACGCTCGAGACCCGAAGTTCCACATCCGGGCGATAAAGGACCATTGGGCCCGAAAGGTATTTCGGCCAGTGGGTCATCGCAAGTGAACACGAGATTAAGACGGAGGACGGGAAGAAAAGAAAACGCGTCGGGTAAAGAAAAAATATATATATAAAAAAAAATCGAGGACACTCTCGACCTTGAACCGGACACCATACAGTTGCGTCGAAGCGACCTTCGCAGTTTGGCAATTTCCGACGAGTCATCCTACTCCTCCGGAGATGACGGTGAAATTAGCCTTGAACCAAAATTTTAACTCTTTCTTTCCTCCTATTTTTTTTATTTAAAAAAAATTTAATTGCACGTATCGCGGGTATTCTCGTCGCGCTCGAGCAATTTCTCGACGCTCGACTAGGGTCACTAGGAATTATTGCCACTCTCGGCGAACGGCCCGGAGTCAAGGACGTCGCCGCAAGAGTTCATTGACAATAGGCTGTGATTCTTTCATTACTTTTTTTTGTATTTATTTTTTTCGTCGTCCATTGAGCAGAGAAGATCGCAATGACTAATGATAATCGCGGGATGACCGATGTTACCCGCGCCACAGTCCAGTCACGATAAGCCCTGCACTTTGGAATCGTCTCAGCCAACCAACTCTCGTCGCCAGTACAACATACCGTTATTCATTAATTCTTGACACAAAAAAACAGGCACAAAATAGACCCAAATTTTAAAAAGTAATTTAAATACATATTTACAAATATATATGAATACATATATTTATAAACATAGATCAGCACAGCTAATTACTTGTTAAAAAATATTACTTCTGATAGGCTAATTTTTGAATGATTGTAGCATACAGCAAATCGGAGGCAAGATCTTTAAAAAAATATTTATTCGTGTCAATCTCTGTTTGTAAATAAATAATATTTATACATATAAATATATCTATTTATAATGTGTTTATTTAATAAATATTGATTTAATTAAAATAAACATTTAAATCAACCTCTGAGAAGTAAAGTTCTGAGTGTATGTACGAGAAACTTGGCTTCGAAGTGTTAAGAATTTTTTTTTCGCTTCGATCTTATTTCTACAAATTGTGGTAAAAAAAAGTTGGATCGATCGTTGAAAGATCGGTACTTTTAAAAAAAGATTACTTCTGATAGGGTAAAAGTGGTGAATATGGCCCACCTTGATTAACACGTAAATCAATGATATATGGACCGGGCCATATTCCCCACTTTTACCCTAGGCCAATATATGGATGATTGTAGCATTTAGCCAATTAGAGGCAACGTCTTTTAAAAAGTATTTTTTCGTGTCGATCTCTGTTTGTAAATAATTAATATTTATACATATAAATATATGTCTTTATTTCATAAATATTGATTTAATTAAAATAAACATTTAAATCAACCTCTGATAAATAAATTTCTGAGCCTACGAGAAACTTGGCTTCGAAGTGTTAAAAAATTTGTTCGCTTCGATCTTATTTTTACAAATCGGGGCAAAAAAAAAGTTGGAAAAAAAATAGTTTGAGAGCCGCTGTCAGCGAGCAGAAGAGTCGCGGCTTTCGACGTCCGATACGTCGTCGACTCGGGTATGGAGGTAAAGGTGCCGGTGTTCGGTCTCACGTAGCCGCGCGGGAGCCCGAGGCGAATCGAATCTCACGGAGGAGACGAGAGTTCGTAAGTGAGTGCGCGAGCGAGAACGAGTCGGGGGGGGGGGGGAGGCTCTTCGTCGAGAGCAAGTCCACGGGTCCCCCGAAGGCCCGGCGAGTCGCCCGTCGTCTTGGCAGCGGCGACTCTTCGCTCTCTCTTTCCTTTCTTACTCCAATCGGACCTCCTCGGGCTAACACATTCTGCTAACAATCCGGAACATTACGCGCCGAAGTTTCTTCGGCCCGAATCTCGCTGTCCTATCCATCCAGACACGTGCGCATCGGGTTAACGCATAGCTCCCAGCAAATTCGAAAAGGAATTTCGATGGGAGGTCATCCTCTCTCGCTTTCGTCAATTACTGCATCCTCATAGATGAAGTTGTTTTCGTTAAAAAAAATAATTCGAAATTTTAGTGTCTGAGCACTTAAAATAGTCCGGAATGTCGAGAAATGCCATTTTTACCCGGCATCGCTTGCAGGTTGCCCAATTTTTTTTTTTTCAATTCTACTTTCAATTCTTCAATTTCATATTATATTGAAAGGACGACAGCAATATTATCAAGGAGACATATTATCGTTTCAATGTCGCATGGAATTGAAAGCAGAATTGAAATAAATTTTTTTTTAAAATTCTCCTTTCAATTCAATTCTTTAATTCCATACTATATTGAAAGGACGACAGCAAGACTGTCAAGGTGACATGTTATCGTTTCAATGTCGTATGGAATTGAAAGTATAATCGAATAACAATTTTTTTTCTTCGGTAGCCCGCAAACGAATTTTACTGGACTCATTGATATTTTTTGTCAATTTGTTAGACTTGCATTCTTTAAAATTATTATAACTGAGAAACCGTTTGAAATAGCTGTTTGAAATTTGGCACGCTGGTAAAGTAGTCACGTTTCTTCATTCAGTGCAGTTTTTATGAAGGTTGAGGCCGAATTCGAGATTTTAAAGGGACTTTAGAGATAGAGGTAACACGTATCATGCGAGTGTCTCTATAATTAATTAATTATCAGGCGGAAGAATAAACCATGAATTTTGGAACTTTCGAAATTGAGCTAAAAGTAATTAAGCCAAAAAATAAACATATTTCCTCCATGTCCAGTTAAACGTAAATAAAAATCGCCTAAATTACACTCCGGAGTTTCTTCAGCCCAAATCTCGCTGTTCCATCCATCCACACATGTGCGCATCGGCTTAACACGTAGCTCGGAGCAAATTCGAAAAGGAATTTCTATATCTCATCCTCACCCGCTTTCATAAATTGTTCAATGATTTTTTGTAACTTAACATTACTCTTCAATCAGGCACGAGAGACAAGGTAACACGGGTCGTGTAGGTGTTTCTACTATTAATTAATTATGAGACAGTATAATAGACTGTGAACTTTGAAGCTTCCGGGAAACGAGATAAAAGTAGCTCACGCTAGAAAAAGAAAATAATAACAGTTATTTTCTCTATGTCGTGTTAAACGTATGTAACAATTGGGTAAATTAAGGCTGGGCGTGGAGACGTGTTGCCTCGGGTCTGTAATGTATTCATGAAACTCGAGTGCTCTCGCGCTGTGTAACGAGAGCGGGAATTAGTAAAAAAAAAAAAAAAGTTACATATGTTCGCGGGATAATTGAAA
Organism: Ichneumoninae sp. B BG-2022a; assembly: GCA_030522725.1. Classification (NCBI taxonomy): domain Eukaryota; kingdom Metazoa; phylum Arthropoda; class Insecta; order Hymenoptera; family Ichneumonidae; species Ichneumoninae sp. B BG-2022a. The sequence goes on from JAPYZD010000487.1 coordinate 36,511, forward strand.
TGGCCTGTACATACACGGCGATGCGAGGAGAAAATCCAATAAACTGACCGAGTTCAGCGTACCGGGAATATAACGACGGAAAATGAATAATAGCGGATGGCCTCCGGATAGCGAGGATGGAGAGATTTTTGAAAAATGAAAAATAGGAATGTGTCATAAAAATGGAAATACGAGAGCGAAGCATGCGAACCGTTCCCGTTCGACGCGATGACGATAAATAAATAAGGTACGATAGTTGCGACAAATAATAGTAATCGTCCAAGATCGACGGTATATTTTTCTCTCGCGGGTATTAACAGTAAATTAAAGGAATATCGTAAAGACTTCGCCGCGATAAATAATATCGGTAAGCGGAGTCGGAGTCGTAATTTTCTTTTTCTCTTTCTCCGGTCCTCGGGAGCAAACAGAGATGTGCCTGTGTGTTGTCCAGGGATACAAGGTAAGTACACTCTTCGCTGTACAAACACCGGCTCTCCTATTGCGGTAATGTTCGACGAAAAAAAAAATATAAATATTTCTATGCAAATTGATACGCCACACTCGAAGATCTTTTCGTTTTTTTTTTTTTTTTTTTTTTTTTTTTTTTTTTTTTTTTTTGTTTTTGTTTTTTTTTTTTCTTGTTTTTCTCTTCGTGCGGAGCTCGAACCGTTTCCAAGACGATCGTGTCGTCGTCGTATCTCGCGTTTCTTTTCAGGGGGACCCATGCGAATTCCGGTATCGCAAGATCTCCGTCTGGTACCGTCGTAACTTTTTCGGGCCCGGGAGATCGCGATTTATTGGCGTTTCGATCGGATTCAATCGCCCCCTCCCAATCTCTCATTTACCGCAGGGGGAAAAATATATATAGATATATATGGACGGTCGGATTAACCAAGGGCCGGGCAGATGGCTTCGAACGTGGCATTTGCCAACAATTATTCGAGTCGATGATAAATGGACTATTTTTAAAAAGAAAAGCCTGGATTTAATTTTTTTTTAAATCTCGGTTATATTGGAGGCAATGTAAAATTTCGCTCTACCAACCAGATAACCCATTCGAAACAAAAAAATGTTCGATAATCCATAAAAACGGTCAATACAGTCCATGCATCATAGTCCATCATATTTACCACTATTTGCCCTACATTGTTTTTCAATGCTTAATTATTCTTCGATCGAACAGAGTCGGGTGGAGGAATAAAAAAAGTCAAGCCAGAGTTCACCGGAAGTGAACTCTGGTTAATTTACTTCTACGCTGCTTCACTTTAAATCAGGAATTGAAATTGCAATATAGGGAAGTTAAAGATAGAAATTTAAATGAAATAAACATATATATTCGAAACAATCCACCAAAATGTTCGTTCATCCAACCATATGGTAAAAGTGGTCAATATGGTCCAGTCCACGGATCATTGTCCGTCATATTTGCTGCTATATTTTTCCCTATATTTTTGCTCAGTGCTTAATTATTCTTCGGTCGAAGAGAGTCGGCCGGCGGAATGAAAAGGTCAAGTCTGAGTTCACCGGAAGTCACGCCAAGTCAATTTAAGGAGGGAGTTTCGCTGCGCGCTGACTTCGCATAAGTTCGACAACAATAAGAGGAAATTGCAAGTACTTCTTGATGGTGTAAAAATCTGAAAAAAATCATGTATACTAAA
>JAPYZD010000488.1:0-34257 GCA_030522725.1 Ichneumoninae sp. B BG-2022a
GAAGAAAAAAAAATCGACCGAGCCGCAGAGTCGCAGCGCGCGGTTTTTCGCTGTGGGTAAAGAGGAGGGAGACGGCGCGTTAGAGCGGAGCTGGCGCTGGGGAGAGAAAGACGGGAACTGCGAAGTTCCCGAGAGAGGTGGGGGGGCGTGCGCGGAGGGCGAGAGAAGCGGCGCGCGGGCCGGCGGGGGAGGAGGGGGAGCGGCGAGAGAGGCGGGCGGAGAGAAGTTAAACGGCGAGGAGTGGGGATGACCTACTTACGGAACCAGGTCTATGTCGGCCGGAGAAGTATTGTCCGAGTCTCCGTGCCGAGCGGGCTCCGCGGAGCCCGCGATCCGACGTTACGTCCAGCAGCGGAGAGATATATAGATTCCTGCCACACGTGCTGAGAGACTATCCTCATAGTCGGCCGTTCTTCTTTTTCCGTCGCTCTCTCGCCTAACCCCCCCCCCCCCCCCCCCCCCCCCCCCCCCCCCCCCTCCCCCCCCCCCGGTTCTCTTTCTCCGGGAATATAATGTACTCCTCTCATTCACTTGTGAATTATATGCGCTGAGATATATACCCGATTATTTTGATCCGTCTCGCTCTCCCACATTGTTTCGTGGTCGTAATCCGTAATCGATCGAGGTTGCACGATTATTGCGCCGAGTGCGCGCGGCCGAATCGGCGGGACGGGGAGGAATATTTATCGGTTTTATTTTTGGGCGTGCAATTATGCAGCGGCAATAGGGATCGATTTTATTCGTTGAAAAATAATCGAAGGGGCGGGGGGGGGGAGATACATGAGAGAGCTTGTTACATTCTTTGTCGAAGCGGGTGGATTCTCTCGCTCGCACGCCGAAAGCCCCGCTAAGTAGGTCGTCCCTTTTTTACGCCCGACGGAGAGAAGTCGCGCGGTGAGGTCCGGGCGGCGAGAAACGCCCGCGCTTTGGACCGAAATTCTTTTCACACGTTGCTCGAAAGAACAAAAAAACTCGGAGACCTATATTTATTCCGGGAATTTAATTTATGAAAAAAACGATAACCGGAATCGCTCACGACATTCGTCTATCCAAACATTAAGTAGCGGAACGATCTATAGTTCCTGTAATTACTGCTTATTTACCCTCCATCGTTATTTTTTTATATACATTTTTATATTATTACGACTGTAAGTTCTTGTTTCATTCATTGCTTCATTGTGATATTTTGCGCTATAGGACTCTGCACGGTACTCTTATCGAGCTTCGGCTCCAGTAGTACGAACTAAATATCCCTCTCTCCCAAAATAAAAATAAAAAATAAATCGGTCCATTTCATAAAAACAAATGAATAAAGAATTAATTCCTCCGAAGTCTTCTACCCATCAGTGATTAAAAAAATAAAAATAAATAGTAATAGCGAAGAGACAAAGCGAGAAAGAAGACGAAGGGGCCTGGCTCGTTCGGGCAAGGAACGTCACCGCGGAGGCCCCGCGGGCCGCCGAGACTCGGAGGCAGAGAGCATCGGCAGAGCCAGAGCGGAGAGGCCGTGGCTGGGTCAACAGTAACGCCGTTGGCACTCCCCGACGACGATGTTGTCTCTCATCTCCGTCTCTCTCTCTCTCTCGGTGTCTCACGCCTCGGGTATTTGTCTCCGTTCCGCGCATCGGCGCGAGTACGAGCCCTCCACTCTTCTGCCGCCGTTGCCTCGTTCGGAGCCCGAGCGAGCCAAGCGAGCGGGCAGGCAGCGCTCGCCGTAACGCCGCGAGTGGATGTGCGGCCGACTGCTCGCCGCGCCACACCACCGCCGGTGCGCTGGTGTGCGCGCCGGGACGGTGGTGGGGAGACCCACTGACCCAGTTCGCTGCGAACATGACGCAGCCGCGCGCTCGCTCCTCGCTCCTTCTCATTACGTCACTCCGGTCTTTCTCATTCTCTCTCCCGCAACACCGTCGTCGCTGTGCTCTTCGCGCTTCTACCCAACGGCCATCTCCGTTCCTCCCGCTTCGCGAAAGATCGTTAGAGTTCTACTCTTCTCTCTCTTGGTTTTTTTTTCTTCACTTTTTTTTTTTATCCCTCCGACATCAAAATTCTCTTTCTTTTTATGCCTCAACGTCGTTTCTCTCTCAGAGTTCTCTTTATTTAATTTTTTTTTCACGTCTATCGTACCTTACGCACCGTCCGCAGTCACAGGCTCGCTTCGTTGATGGTCTATGCGTGCATGGTATAACGTATACGTCTATGTATATATATGCAAACTTATATACCGACTGCTGAAAGACAAAAGGGCGTAAGTTTCATGTTAAAACATGCGGCTTGCCCCTTTTTGTTTCTCAGCAGTTTAGATCAAACATATATATTCTGATTGGACATATACCTATATATTCAGTTTAGACATATACGTATATATTTAGTTTAAACATGTACGTATATATTTAGTTTAGATATGTACGTATATATTTAGTTTAGATATGTATGTATATGTTCAGTTTAGACATGTTTGTATATGTTAAGTTTGGACAAATATGTATATATTTAGTTTACACATGTATGTATATATTCGATTTGGACATATGTATATGGACTGAAGTAGTATCTCTGCCGTTTCCCTTTCGTTACTGGCTCGTGTAACGGATACGTGGTACGAACGATTTACGTTCAAATGTATTGACGTTAATGTATTCACGCACGCACTGGGCTCATGGATGAGCGATCAGGAGTTCGGTGTTGTGTGCGAGAGTGTGACTGTGCGGGAACGGCAAAGTAGGCAACAGTAATATGTGTAGCGTGCAAGCTCGCGCGCGCACACACTGCGAGCCTCGTTGGATTCGATGAATGCACGCCCGACTAGTTCTCTGCGTTCCACAGTCCTCTCTCGCGTGTGTATATTATGCACACCGGGCACTGGTAATGTGCGGTAGACGAGCGATGACGACGCGACGACTGAATAGTTTCGAATCGAGCGAGGCAAAGTTTACGAACTGGTGTCGTAGATTTAAAAGAAAAAGAACGCTGTTCCCTCGTCACTGACGCTTCATCTCCAGATAGGATAGTCGTTAGGAGATCGCTATTGACGAGGGACGATGAAACGAAGATTTAATGCAGTGGGACTCAGCGGAGAGGAAGAGCTTTATTGAATCAACGTTATTGTCGTTTATGCGTACGGGCGGCATTGCAGCGCAGGTATTTTAACGTACTGCGCATGCGCATGAGAAATCCTGTTTTACGCCCTAAGCGTAGAAGTTTTAGACGTTAGTTTTAACTTAAGATCGCTCTTGAGATCGACCTTAATATCGAAGTTTGACCTGAACTTCATTGCGTGCTCAAGATCAATCTTAAGTTCAGACTTAAGATTGAACCTGAGATTGAACTTGAACTGCAATCGAATTAGAGCTCATACTTAAAATCGGAATTAAGATCAGACATAAGCATGAAATCAAGTTCAAAATAAGGTTCGATCTTAAGTTGGGACTTAAGATAGATCTTACGCACGCGACCAGTATTGCACCATAAGTATTTCAACGTACCGCGCATGCGCAGAGAAAATCCTGTTTTACCTGAACAGTCTCGTCAAAGTTTACGAACTGGTGTCGTAGATTTAAAAAAAGAAAGTCATTCCTTCGTCACTGACTCTTCATCTAACGATAGGACAATCGTTAGGAGACCGTTTTTGACGAAGAACAATACAACGAATATTTAACGTACGCATCGGAGAGGAAGAGCTTTATCGACTTTATAGTCGTTTATTCGTACGATCGGTATTGCAGCGCAGGTATATCAACGTACCGCGCATGCGCATGGGAAATCCGGCGGTACGCCCTAAGGAACGCACTGCTGCTGCACCTGAAGACCGGAGAGATCCTGAATAGTCTCCATGACTGAATAGTCCCAAATCGAGAGAGACCTAGTTTACGAACTGGTGACATAGGTTAAAAAAAAGAACGTCGTTGCCTCGTCGCTGACTCTTCGTCTCCCGATAGGACAATGAAACGAAGATTTAATGAAAAGCGACTCATCGGAGAGGAAGAGCTTTATTCAATCGACGTTATTGTCGTTTATCCGTACGGTCGGTATTGCAGCACAGGTATATTAACGTACCTCGCTGCGCATGGGAAATTCAGTTTTACGCCCTAAGGAAACCACTGCTGCTGCACCTGAACACCGGAGAGATCCTCTCTTTTGTTGATCGACCGCACCGGCTCCAGTGTGGGCGTCCTTTTTTTAGCATGTTATAGAATTTGAAAAAAAAAGAAATTCTTTCATGCGCGACCTAATCCATTCGATCAGTGCCGAGATTGAATTTTCTCTTCGACGAAAGGGTTGGGATAACCGATTTATGTCCCGGCTTCTCTACTCGGCAACGTGATTCGATGGGAACATCATGGGCGTTAACCGGGAATAGTGCGCGGCGTTGAGCGTGGAAGCGGGTCAAACGAGAGTGAAAAGAGAGACGCGCCGGATGCGCGCAAGAGAAACGAACGGAGAGGATGTGGAGCAAACGAGAGTGAAAGCAGCAGCGGCAGCGGCGACCCAGAATATTATAACGTCGGAGATGAATAGGATCGAAAGGTGCCTCTGGGATATTCTTTAACGTCGCCCCGGTACAATGGGGGAGGACGATTTTTTTAGTTCGGAATGAATATTATTACGCGATTATCTTTTTGTCAATTTCTTTTTTTTTTAGTTGTACCGAAGAGGAAAAGGAGAATAATTCGTTTTATTACAGAGAAGCAGGCACACGAGCGCGCAGCGGAGAGGCACGACGCCCGAACGAAAGGGAAACGCGCCCGAGCTCGAACACGACGAGAGAGGATGTGGCCCGAACGAGAGTGAAAGCCGGTGACCCAGAAACACGAAAATGCCGAAAAAAAAGATAATCGTCGGAGCGTTTTTTAGTGACTCTACCGAAGAGTCGTAATCTACATCGAATTATTCAACGCGCTAGAGTAAAATCATTAATATACTTAAAAAAATTAATGTTCTATAATTTGACAACTGTGCGGCAGTTTTTTGTCGAGATATCTCTGGAATTCGAAAACTGAATGGGGTTTTTTTTTCCATTCCACTTCGTTAAGAGTCACATGCACAGATACCATCCCCGAGCAGTTACCCAACGTCGAGTTAACTAATGGCGTGAACGAGAAACTCTCGCGCAATGTGGGTTTCTATCTCGCAGGGTCGAACAGACACACATATATGTACTTTTTTTACACGCGCCAGGGTAAATCGTGCTCGCTGGGTCGTTCGTAGCTTCTTGCCTATCGGTCTCCACTCCCGTCGATCGCCTAGATTAGCGGGGCCCGCCGACGGCGCACGCTTAATGCGAAGCGCCAACTTTGCCCGTATGGACGGACGAATTATACCGTCATTATCGGTTATTTCTGGGCCACAAAGTGCCGCAGCCGGGGAGCTCCTTGTGACTAAGTTTAGGAAAATAACTCTTCGCCGCTCCACGCCTCGACGCTCAACGCGGATAAAAATAAAAAATATTTAAAAAATCTGTAATGCAATGTAAAACGCCGAGAGACCCAAGTCTCGTTTTTTTTGTCCAAATCCCTCCGCCCCCCGCCCGACGTCGCGGGTTTCGTAGTCGTTCTCGTTGCTCGCTACCGAGCGAATAAGTGTGCCAAGGTCCGAGAGTGCCCCACTCTCGCGCACCGCGAGCCGCGAGCCGCGCGCGTTCCCCATTTTCGAAACTAAAAGTAAAATCTAACGCATTGCGAGTATAATAAATACACACGTGTATTCGCGTCCGTGTTGGTGGACCGCGGAGAGCCGCTAACCGTAATATAAGTATATTTTCGTCCCGAGTCCCCCGAGGTAAGTTTGCCTTAAGTAGACTCCGCGCGGAGTTTCGAGGCGTCTCGCTCAAAAGGACCCCCCACATAATGGCCGCGCGCCGCCTGTGTACGTGCGGCGTTTGAAATTTCGCAAGTCCTCGGAAGAGACGACTCTCCTCCCCGCCCCACCGGACACTCCGACTCTCTAATTCCCGGTGACTTAATATACATGTCCCGTGAATTTTGTCCCCAAGTTCCAATCGTAATTTCGAAGTTTATTGCCGCGCGGTGTCCGCGTAGTCGTGGACTATGCGCTGCACGTTCGCGCATGCGCGCCAGCGCAGTTTCGCGGGAGAGACTCGGGGGAGCGAGAGGGAGCGGCGCGCACCGTTTTGCAGCCCAGTTCGCACGTCCTTGACACGGTTACCCACATGGGGCACCACCGTGAGTAGCTCTCTCGGGCCAGAGCGCGCCCGAGAGAACGAGACCGAGAGAAACACACTCCGCGCGCGCTGCATCTCGCGCTCGCCCGCGCGCATGCGCGCCGCTCGCACACAGCAAGCGGACGGTCTGCAGGTGCATCGGCGATTTCTCCGACACACGGAGACGGAAGCCCGTATCCGATGTGGCGAACTCCGTTAATTGCAGCGAATCTATGTTCGCCAGCCGATGAGTCACGGGGCTCTGCGCACGTACGCCTAAAACCGAGTCCGAGTGAGGACTGACTCACAATTCGCATTTATTTCATCGAAATTATGTACGAATTTTTTCTTATGGGAAAATCCCTGAGTCACGAGTGAGATTTCGGCGGAGGGAAAAAAATTTCTCTCGCGTCAGTCGATTTGCAATTATAGTCTATATTTAGTTCGGTAGCGAATTCAATATATTCCATATTCGATTGGATAAATTGAGAAGTCGCCTATCCCTCGGGCAGCGGCCGTTTCCTCTTATACTTTTATTACCACCGAAGGGCTTCCGAGAAATATGGAAGAAACTGGGACGGCGGCGAAGTGCGGTACGTAATTCGAAATGGTGCCCGAGTCCGTGACCAATATAGGAAAAGGATCTCCGCGACGCGCCTCTATCTCCTCGCGCATAGATCGCACAGAGTTTATGTCCCACCGGACCGTCCCAACGGAGAACCGTGCTGATATAAAAATTCTTTCAATATAAACATAGGGGACTTTTTATAGCGAATGTATGAATTTTTATTTATTTTATTTATTGGCGCGATCCGCAAAAACCCGAAAAAAATAATAACGGAATATGAACGGTAATTTATTATATCGAGAGCCAATAGTGCAAAGGCGTTATTTTTATTAATATAAAATATTAATAATAATGTAATATAATTAATAATAATTATTACTTATTATAGCAGTAGTGGTTTTCTATATTAGCCTCAGTAATACAATATCTGGTGGTGTCGCGTGAATACATGTGTGATTTTTTTCCCCTCGCGCTAATGACCCATTGACCAGGGTCCTTCAGCCTGTACCTTTATATTTGACTAAGGGGCACTCATAAATATTTTTTAAAAACATTATTTGTGGAGGAGACGATACAATCGATTAATATATTACACTAGTAACTTAAGCTAGCGGGTTCGCGGCTTTGGTTTGTTTTATTGTGACGAGTGGATTATTTCAAAAATAGTCTACTTTGGTAATTTGTGTTTGGGGACGTTGTCCGTTGGTAATTTTCCAAGTAGCATTCGACCAATTGATGCATTCGAGATGTGTTGCTGTGCAAAGTTCATGCTCAGACTCTTTAAGCTATCTCCGATTGCTTCTATTTTCATGATGGACCATTTGTATTTGGTTTTTCATTATAATGTAATAAGGCCGAAGGACTTCGGTCAATGGCCTAATGGCTCACCCTACGACATTGCAGTGTGTAAAAAAAAGGAACCAAAAAAAAAAATAATAAAACTAGCATTATCAGGGAGGTCAATAAATGTCTTCTATTAATACTACTATAACTTAATATAATTTTAATAGAAAATATTTAACAATTAATAAACGTGTCTATCTTCCATCCGCGCCCCCAACAATAAAATGTAATAAAGAAATATCAAATTTCAAATGTCGAGACTCAGTAACAGCGATACCTGCGCAATTAGCCGAAAGCGTTCGGGACGCGCGTCGTCCGTCCGGACACGGCGGACCGTGTCGTAAATAAGGGTCTCGTCGTCGAAGTTACCGTTTTCTACGCCTCGATGTAAATATTGTGAGTGACCCCTGCCGCGACGGGCGCGCTGTATAGCCAATAGTCGTCCCGCCCACCTTCCGTGTCAAAGGAAAAATTCGAGAAACGCATCCCTCCGGAGTGCAGCGACGACTGACCGACTCCACGCTCAACGGGCACAGCGCGGCCCGCAGAGGGAACGGGGGGACGGGGAACGAATTATTGCGTGCAATTCGCAACGGGAGTTTCCCCAGTGACCCAGTGCCCCGGGAGAAATTTGACCCACAGCTACCAACCATCCCGTCCATTCTCCTTTCATCCCTCTCGCCTTTACTGCTGAGCTTCCGCGCGATTCCTTTCTTACCGACTTTCTTCGCATCCTCACTTTTACTGTCGAGGACTCGGTCAATGTTTCTCTACAAAATTAGGCACGGACCGCATCAACTCTTGTACAACGAGCTAAGACCGTACAGTTGCCCCCCGTAAAATCGTTGTTAGGTAGCAAACGTTTCGGCACGGTGTTTGCTGCTGTTCTGCATTCCTATTGACCGGAACTCAAAGCCGGACGCAGTAAAAATCCAAACAAACAGCGGCACTTAATCTTTATCTCCGAATCGCTTTCGGCGAGAAACGTCGATGGGCGGGCGAGGGACGTGGGGGGGAGCCGGTGTACGTCGCACAGCCAATGTACATCGAAAATTGTCGGGAAAGCTCGTGGGATTAATTTTCTCCGAGCTTGTCCGCCCACGCGTGGCGAGAGAAAAAAAGGTTCGCAATAGAGGGGAAGAGAATTTAATTCCGACCCCCACGCGCGCGACGGACGAGGCTCGACCCCGGATGCCTGGTTACCGCGGCAAGGACGAGGACGCGAGGGTTGCCGGGAAAATAATGTCACGCTCCTACCGCAGCCCCTGCGTGACAATTTGTTGGACGGTTTTCGGGACACCAGTCGGAGAGAGACTCTCGATTGAAAGAATATTGAAAAAACAGCAAATTTAAGGCATATTGAAAAATTTTAATCGAACTCTCTGGATAGAAATTTTAGAGGGTTAAATCGCGGCCTGATAAGGTCCTGGAAAAACCTTGCCGGGGGTAGAATTAAAGATGACTAATTTCTACCAAATTCTGCCTACAAACTGGTGGAAAAAAATTAATTAAAAAATAAAATGAGCCTTAAAAAAAGAGCATAATATTTTCTGCAGCTTGAGATAGTCCTCATAGTTGATTTTCGATACACTGCGAAAAGGATCTAGTAAAAATGACTATATCGCTTGAGAGATATTACCATAGCACATAGTAGTTGGGCGCTAGGGCGCCACATATGGTAGGAAGTACCGAATTTATAAAAACAAATCTTAGATATTATGATAAAAATTTTCGGATAATCTGAGACTTTCTGCCTGGGAGTCCTAGCGCCCTACTACTATGTGCTGTGGTAATTTTTCTTAGATGATCGGTAGTTTTTACTAGATCCTTCTGTCAGTATACTACCTTGAATCTGATCGTCGATAAAAAAAATTAAAAAAATGATTGCGATCCGCGGATAACAAGCTTATTATCTCCCGTCCGAGCGAGAATCGGCAAACCCTTTCCATATTCGTCTAGGTCTCATCATGCCTGGCGCTCCGTCCTCCGCCGGTCCGGGAATAGAGAGTCTCGTCCGGCTTTGTAAATTGAATTCGACCGCCGCTGATAGAAATTTTAGAGTGCTAAATCGGGGTCCGATAAAGTCCTGAAAAAAACCTTATCACGGTCAGATTTAACGCTTACAAATTTATACCAACTTCTGCTTACAGACTCGTGGAATTCAGTATCACAAAAAATTAAATTAACCTTTAAAAAAAAAGTCAGTGCGGTACTTTCTTCGCCTCGATATAGTCTTCACGGTTGATTTTCGATATCTCGTATCTCAGCGGTGGAAGAAAAAAATAAATATCGCAATCCGCGGGAAACGAGCTTATTATCTCACGACCGTCCGAGAGCGAGAATCGTGAAAGCCTTTCCATCGTCGGGTAGGTCTCGTCGCGGCTGGCGCTCCTCATGCCGCCGGTCTGCGAATAGAGTAGCTCGGCCGGCTTTTACTTTCTTCGGAACGCCGTTCCACGGGCTCTCTCTCGGCTCGGTCTCTCACCGGCTTGCCGTAACGCCACCGGCACGACGGCCACGCGCTTTCGTTGGCAATGGTACTAGTTACGTCCGTTACGTTATACTCGCCCGCGGTTTCGTGTCTCTCAGCCACCGCGGGAGAGAGGAGCCTCTCACTCTCTATATCTCTCGCCCCGCCTGTATTACGCCCGGCGTTAGCCGACTTACACATCACGGCCTCGCGCAACTATCTCTCGTAACCGGCGACGACGACGGGCCGTACTCGCGCAATGATCATGGCACGCTCTAACAACTTTCTCATCACTTGCACTCTCGTTTCACCGACCGGTTTTTTTTACTTTCTCCGCTGTTATATACATAATACACTGGCCGCGGGATTATTATTTGTTTCGCACTGGACGGTTAATTGGACACTCTACGGTCAATTTGAACGCTTTAAAAAGTTCTATTTTAAAGGGATTTCTCAAATTTGGACTACGAGGTGCAAGTTTCTTTTTTTTATAAATGTAATTTTGCGCAAGGGCTGAGAGAGGGCGATTTGTACACACGCAAAAAATTGACAATTGCAACGACTCTTCTCAAATTTGGGCGGTCAGTTGGAGATTTTTTTTTTTTTGTAATAAATAAGATTTGCCTCAAGGGCGAAATAGATATGCGAAAAAAAATTCAATTCCAAAGAACTTCGTGAATCTGGGCTGCGAGGTTGCGGGCTTTATTTTACACACAACATTTTATCCCAGCGCTAAACAAGGGTCATATATATGCGAAAAAAATGCAATTTCAACGATCAAATTTGCACTGCACCGTGCAGATTTTTTTACGACAGATACGATTTTACCCGAGGGCTTTAAGCAAGGGCACCTTATATATATTATATACATATATATACAAGTATGTGTATATACATGTATATATATATATGGGAGGACGAATCGTGTGCCGGCTCGAATGTAGATGCAACGAGCGACGACGGCGTGGAGGTAGAGAGCAGTTGCATCGCGAGGGGGGATCCAGGTCAAGTTGAAGAGTTCGCGGGAGTCGAGGAAGGACGATCGGCCGAGACGAGGTCATGCGCGCGGCTCTCGGGCCTCACGCTGCTCTACGTGCATCGCGACTTTATTTTTAGATGAGGGAGCGAGAGAGAGGGCGAGAGAATTCCCCGCTAAGAGAAGAGAGCCTGTTATTTATCGCTCTGCCCCATTACTCCGCGTATTGTTATTATCAGCAGACCCGTACGCTCGGCACTTACGTTTCATGTAATAAATAAATTGCAAAAAAAAAAAAGAAATCCCTCCCCCTCGGAATGAGAAAACTGTACGAGGAATTATTATTATCATCCGTCGTGTGTGTTTTAATACTGAATTGTAATAATTTAAACGGCCCTGAAGCAAGAGTGATAAATTAAAAAATAAATAAATATAAATATAGGGAAAGGCGGGGCAAAACGGGGCAACTAAGCAAATATCGCCGTTGCAGCTACATACATGACATCAAATTATTATGTTAGACTACACAATCAAACCTGTGCGGTCATTTTTTCCATTCCGGAAAAAAAATCGCGCGGGGCACATCGGGGCAGTTTTCATTCTTTCGAAATATTTGCTTGGTTTCGTAGATCGTAAATACCATCGCCCAGACAAACCTTTCTGTCTGTCTGTCAGACTGCCCGATTCTGCCCTACCCCATTTTACTCCATCGATACGTCCAATTGATTCAGCCCATTTTGCCCCATCGGTACATCTCGATTTTCTCAGCCCGTTTTGCCCCATCGAAACATCCCGATTTTTTTGCCCCGCTTTGCCCCATCAATACATTTTGATTTTTTCCCCATCGAGACATCCCGATTATTTGCCCCGTTTTGCCTCTCCACCCCATTTTGCCCCGCTCTCCCCTATATATATATTTTTTTTATTGAAAAAAATTGTCGAGTACTTTTGCACGCACGTCCTCCTCTCCTCGCCGGGGCGATGCAACAGACCGACCTCCTCGGTAGGTCTATCGTTCTACCGGTATAATCATATGGTTAATAAAGGCTTTATCAGAGGCGTGATAACGGTGTGCGCGCGCTCTGAGATAAGGTATGTAGGTCAGTTTGATACGAGTGACCTGATTCCTGAGGCTGGCGCGCCACTACCACTACCTACCACCAACCGCGTTCTGCCGCTGTTCACGTAGATGAGTAGCGGCAACATTAATGCTATTACAGAATTCGTTCTCACTCGCTGTAACCATTCCGCTCGTGCGTTCGTTTTATAAAATAAAAATAAAAAATTTAATTGACGTTACATCAATTACCGACGTTTGCACACACGCTGTGTTCGTCGACGACGAAGAATCAGGCCGCTACGTCATTGGGCTTCTATATCGCGAGTTAAATGTACATAAAACGTATACGCACTTCGTTATTCTTGGCTTATTAGTTATATATATGTGTGTGTGTAATGGGATGACGTAATGCCATTACAAAAACATGTACGAACTTCGTTTTTTGCCGTATATTAGCTGTATATATATATATGTATATTATACACATACATGTATGGCTGTAATAGCGTAACGTAAGTCCTATAACGCGGAGGCTCACGCGGCTGCACTTACATAATTCGATAGTAAAGCAAACGCGAGTATAGCCTGTGTGTGCTCGGGACAGGTGCACTGTTTACTAAGGGCGATAAGAGCGGCCCGTGTGCCGAGCGTCGAAGAAACTCATCATCGTCATCGACGTCGATATAAAGCGTCTTCGTCCTCGTCTTATTACCGGAAGACTTTCACGATTCGGCGTTCCCGATAGAGGGGCTGATAGGGACGATAGATTCGTTGGAATCGATAAGAAGTTAATCGAACTTCCCAAGGATGAATTTAACAGCCTTTTATATAAATACACACATATGTATATTTCCAGATGATACAGTGAGAAAAGAGTTTGTTTAATGATAACAAATATTTAGTTTTTACGAAATTTTAGATGAGTCAAATAAATTCTACTTTTTATGACCAAGTAGTGTAACATGTTTTTGGGTCAATTGAATTTAAGTTGTCCCAACTAAAATTTATTAACATTAAATAAATACCGGCAGGCCGAAGGAATAAAATGTAATAGAAGATATTTTCTTTTTTTTGTTTTTGTTATTTGATTTTTTTTAGTCGGTAATGACGTATTTTTCGAATCCATGTATAATATGGCAAAATAAATATTTAATTATTGGTACGAAATTTTAGATGAGCCAAATTAATTTTTTTCTATGACCAAATGGCGAAACATTTTTTTTTTTTTTTGGGCAATTGAATTTAATTTGTCCCAACAAAATTTTGTTAACGTCAAATTAACTTTTTTTGTCGGTGTACCGGCACGCTGTAGGAATAAAATGTAATAATGGGTATGTTTTTGCCTTTTTTATTTATTTTTTTAGTCAGTAATGACGAATTCACGAATCCACGTATGGTTCGGAACGTTTTATTGCACACCCAAGTTTGCATCATTGACCCATTTACCCAGTGCACTTGAGCCGGAGCGTACGCGAGGTCTCTGTTGCATCGCGGAGTGTGGGCACGTCGGGAGCGTATATCCACGTCTCGGTACGGCTGCAGGGCGGTTCTCCGACGGTGTGTTGGAATATAACACGCTAGCGTCGAGAGAGGCCCGAGAGCCGGGGATCGTAGGGAAGTTTATTCCAGGCGGCGCGACGTCTTGCTAGCCGTTCGGGTCGCGTGATCGATCGCCGGTGCATCGCATTTGCATCGGTAATGGGCCGAGCGAAGAAACACGTCCGTGTGTATGAATAAACCGTCCTACGGCGAGAACGATCCGGCCGAGTGCGGCGAGACGGCGGATCGATGGGCTGCGAAATTTTGAGGTTTGCCGACTATCGAGAATTACAAAAAAAAAAATAGAACTGGAAGAGAGGAAGCAAAAAAAAAAAAAGAAAAAAAAATTGATGAAAATAAATAAATCAATAAATTGTAATGCAAAGTTGTCGGATCGCTCCGACAATAATTGGATTAATGTATCGCAATACGTATGCACCACTTTGCAAATGTAATGCAGGTGCACACTCGGACACGTGGTAACGTAGGTGTTGTAAATATATTATGTGTACTATATAAAGGTGGAGGCGAACGAGGTAGTTATAGCTCGCGATCCCTTGGCGCGCTTGCGCCTCTCGTGAGACGGTTCTCATTGACCCAGTTACCCGGTACACTTGACCGCACTCTCTGCCGTACCCCACTATCCACCGCACCCCTATAGCCAGCGCTGGCAATTGCATGCGGTGCATGCCTAGAGTAGAGGCACCCAGCGCGAGCGCGGCGCTGGCGGTGCTGAAACGTTGGGGTAATGCGGGTCGGCTGAGGGAGAATTCGTCTGTTCGTGATAAAAAATTGAGCAATTTTTTTTTTTAACAGGTGCATCGGTCGGCACCGCCTATAACGAAGCCCGAGGCAACGCGGACCAGATAAGGGAGAATTTGTCGGTTTATAATGAAATTACGCAATTATTTTTTAATGCCGATTTAATAGGCAACATTACGCCATAGCTGAATAGTAAAAAATGTTACGGGACACAACAAGGTTTAGGTCTTTTAGATGGTAGGGTGTCAGAGCCCCCGAACATTTATCCCCCGAAAAATTCACCCCCAAAACGCATATTCCCCAAAAAGCTAAGCCCTGAAACGTCACTTTATTAAAATATTGCGACCCCTTGATCACGAATATGACGTTCATTTTGCTTCAAACCCCATATTTTATATTTTAATCCCAAAAATGCGATGTCACATTAAAGCGAATTGTTTTCAGTGCATAAAATCGAAGATACAAATGTCACACTATACTTACGCACAAAAAGGCCAGCAGATTCATGTTCAACGCACAAAAATACGTCGGAATACATCGCAGTTAATTTTATAAACGGAAAAAAATATTTCATCAAAAATTCCAAGGCTACCCCTTTCCAATCAATTTTTCACGTTGTTCAACGTCCTCGAACGGGACGATAAAACGTTTGTAAAACTTTGTACAAGCACCTATTTTGTGTATTTTTTCTCGTAGAAGACGATGGGCACCCCGGATTTTTCCTAGCTCCATTGGGAGCCGAGATATCGCCATTTGAAAATCACGAAAATTGACACTTTTCAAAAGTGGCTAAAAAATGGAAAAATCGTTGTTCGTTCGATTTTTTTTAATTCAAGGCTATCTTCCACGTATTTGTTCCCGCTGATCACGAATATAACAATTATTTTACTACTAATCCAATATTTTCCATTTAAATCCCAAAAATACAATTTTTCGTGCATAAAATTGAGGCAGTGCGGATCAGCCTAGGGAAAATTCTTCTGTTTCCAATGGTAAAGATTAAGTTATTTTTTTTGTCTAAAAGTAACATTATGTTATAGGCTAATAAAAAAAATCGCGTGACAGTCCAAAGTTCGGGCTTTCGAGATATTATTTTATTTCAATGAATGTATCGGCTACCTTTCGACAAAGAAGCGTGGACAATGTCGGCGAGGCCATTGTTAAAAAATCAGCGTTTGCCATCCGCGAGACACTCTGACCCAATTTCGTCGGCTCTTCGTTCTCTCCGGCTGGGATTTTTTTGTTTAAAAGAGACAAAGAATAAATTATCGCTCTCTCCGGGTTTGACTTTCGCAATGCGTCCGCTGCGTCTGGCCCGGTGCATGTGCCCGGAGTGCAAGTCCACGTACCGGAGATACATAACGTCTACCACCTCGGGTTGCGGGGGAATTTTAAGATTCCGCAGCGAGCGGCGGCGCGCGGCAGCAACCGTACGGTTACTAGACTGCAGTTCCGGTGGCCCGGTACTTCGCGTACGTACTCTGCACGCACACGACTCGTTACTCTACCCTCCATTTATGTGTACGCGTATCTCTTCGTTTACGTGTACGCGATTTATGGCACCGAAACCGTGAAATTTAAACACGCCTCGAATTCGCACGACTTCCCGCAAAATCCGAATGCGAAAGGTAAAAAATTATAGCGAGGAAAAAATTAATTAAAATGTCCCCCTTCAATTTTAAAAGTTGTTTAAATATTCACACTCATTCATATCAAATTAAATATTAAAAAGTTTTTCAATTTTTGAGGCTCAAAAAATGTTATAATTTTCGAAGCTCAAAAAAATGTATAGAATTTCCAATTGATATGACAATTCGGCAAAGCGATGAGAACCGAGTGAGGCGGAAGCGGTTAAGACGGACGAACTCTTTCGTCGAACAATCGGCGCCGTCGCCGCTGACGTCCTCGTCTCTCGCTCTGTTCCTCGCGTCGCAGAGTCGAGTGAAAAGAATCCGGACCGTGAGTCACGGTGACTCGAACACTACCGCGGACATCTACCTTAATTTCAACTTCCTTCTCAATTTTACAGCACAAAAAAATGATTTTTCCTGTTTACTGCTTTTTGAAAAACCTATTTAAAAAATTATTTGCTTAAATACAGTAAAACCCCGTTTATCCGGGGCAATGTGGGAAGAGCGTACGTCAGATAAGTGAAATCTCGGACAACACGGATCACATACTCGATTCAAAGTTGTTTTACTATTACATTTGGTTTTTTTAATTCATATAAACATTAACTTTATAAATTAATGTAGATACGTTATAAACATAATTATAATTTAGATAATTAAAATTGAGATCATATAAACACAAACCATTCACTCTAGAATCGGAACCGTTGTATTTGCAGCTCGCAATATAAAGACGCAGCAAAGTTGTACAAGTTAAATGCGTGTGCAACAAAGTAGCCGTTACGGACTATTCCGCATGTGAGCATTGCTGCTTTATCAGTTTACTCCGAGTTTTCCGTATTAACCGAGCCTACACCTCGGTTAACGCGGAGGACTCGGCCGAATTGGGTGCCGAATAAGCGAGTTTGTACTGTAATAAAAAAAAATGTAACCATACGCCCAAAAAAAATATTTATTTGACGGCCCCCATTTAATTGGTTTAAGTAAAATATTTATTTGTTTTAAATAAATATTTATTTAAATCAAGTAAATAAATACTTAAATGAAATAAATATTTACTTAAAGCAAGTAAATAAATATTTACTTAAAGCAAATAAACGGTGACCGTCAAATAAATAATTTTTCCGGGTGTATCCATATTCTCAGGCATCGAAGCTTCGTTCGCAGCGCTGCGTGTACGCGCTCCAAAACAGTGGGACGTAAGCTCGAGGCAGCGAAAACAAGAGAGTCCTCCCGCGTCGAGCGCGTGAGATACACAGCAAAAAAAAAAAAAAAAAAAATGCAATTACCTCGTTGCGTTTTGCGATTAGATAACGATCGACGGTATCGTTGTCGCATTTATCATTGAGGCCTTTTTCTTCGCATAAAATTTTTTTCTCATTTTTTTTCTCCATCAACACCTCTCTCGACGCGGTAGCGTGTAAATCTGTGATACAGCGCGACGGTCAGTGTGATCAATCGATCTGTTGGCGATGCATAGATACGCGAGTTTCCGAGTGAGTCGACGGCAAAACAGGCGAAACGGCGGTAGCAAGGAGGGTTGCAGCGCGCACGGGAGCGCAGTCGAGTCGGGCGAGCGAGTCAGCCAGGCCGGCAAGTAGAGTGCAGTCCGTGTTGCACCGGCGCGTCGACGCCGCCGCAGCCTTGAGCCTATTCCACGCACGAAAGCCCCCGGCGCACGCCTCGCTGCACGCTGTGCCGTGCGGCTCTGGGTCCGAGTCTCCCGAGCAGCCAATGCACGGCCGGACGACTGAAAAAGCCCGCCCGCTTCCATTCAGCGACGAAAAAGAAACAAAAGAACGGCAGCGACGACAAAACCATTTCGTCGTCGATCTCTCGCCCGCACCCTCGATAAATCACCGCGTTATTTATTGCCTCCGAAGTCCCGTCGGCGAAAGTCGAAGAAAGAGCGAACGAGACGCGGAGGGTGGAGGAACGATTAATTAATTAATTAAATATCGGCGAGAGGAGAAGTCAATTTTTTTTTCGCTCCCGTCAATGAAAGTACAATGCGAGAGTTCGCGGTAGGATTTTTTTTTTGGGGCTCGTTCAGCCGTTTTAGTTTATTTTATTCGAGTTTCGCGAAGGCTGCGAGGAGAGTCAGTGCGAAAGGTCAGGCGAGGCGGCGGGTCGAAGAGTTAAAAGTTGGATGGATGCTTCTGCGCAGGGAGACCGCGCAAGTTTGATATTTGAAAGTTTAGTTATGGGAAGTAGGAGTTTCGACGGTAAAATGTCGCAGGTGGATGTTGGAGGCGGTGCCGGGAAAGGTGAAAAAGCTCTGGGCATTTCTGGTCGATGAGATCGATGGAATGCACATGCACGGTCGGCTCTCGATGACCGTTTTATTCATTTATGTATGCGCGCATTCTTTACACGGGTTGCTTTATAAATAACGATAAAAAAATATTGATGCCTCTGCGCACCAAGTTCGCGCATGTTTGGTATTTGAAAGTTTAGTTGTGGGAAGTTTAGTTTGGACGTTAAAAGGTCGCAGGGGGATGTCAGAGTCGGGGTTGGGAGAGGTGGAAAAGCTCTGGGAATGTCTGATCGATCGGATCGATGTAATACACGTAGTCGGTCAGCTCTCGATGCCCGTTTTATATCCAATTTACGTATGCGCGCATTAATGCTTTATACAGGTTACACGTGTACGACTGCGGAACATAGCGTTGCATCGCAAACCGATGATTCGGTGGAATCGCGATAAACGGAACGCGTGTCGGAAAAAAAAATCAATTCTCGTTTCAGCGAGGGGATTTGATTAAGCGCACGTCGCGAGGGACGCGGACACCGAGTCGGTCAATTAATCGATCAATTTTTATCAATTTTTCGTCGCGAACAATGTCGCCGTTCGGAGAACACAAATTACTAGTTCAATTAAAATACCTTCGTCAAACAAAAATCGAATTTAGTTTTGAGCGAATTACGTTTTATTTATAACAGGTTAATTTCATTTCAACAGATTATAGACGCGTACCAAAGAAATGTGTTCGTTATGTATTTAATGAAAATTATAGGCAATTATAAAAAACATAACATTCCATTTAATTTAGCAATTCTTTTTCGCATATGCACGATTATCATATATATATGTATGATTTACGTGGTCGAGCAATGTGTATTAACTAGGTTAAAGACACGGTTTATGTAGCCACTAACGACATGTGTTATTATTATTACTATTATTTAAAAAAAAATTATCGTCAGTTATTAAAAAAGAAAATAAGATTCACTTGATTTTAGTAATTTTATTTTTCAATGCATAAATGTACGATCTATGTGATCGAGCGATGTATATTAACCGAGTTAGAGGGAGAGTCGGCGTCTCCACTGACGAAGTGTTAATTATTTACTTAAAAAAATTGAAGCCGGATAATAAAAAAAAAAAATCGATCAATTTTAATAATTTTGTTTCTCAATGCATATGTGTTATGATTTATGAGCTCGAGCAACGTATATTAACCGGGTCGACCGCGCGGTTGGCGTGGCCGCTAATGAAAAATATAAAAGTGACTCTCGATAGTGTATATATGTATTCACTCGGTCGATTGCAACAAAAATAATCGCGCTCCATAAATTTCTGTTTAATTCTATCCGTGAGAATCCGAGCCTCGCGCGCGCGCGCGCGTTTTTCTGCTTGGCTCTCGTGCCTCGGCTGTGTAGTAGATATATAACGCGAGCGCGGAGGCTCTCTCGCGCGCGTTTAACGTTCGTCGATGTAAAAGTGGAATCTAGGCCGATATAAATAGGCTGAAGGCAGGGGGGGAATATAACAGGTTGCCTTTGGCGTCTCTTCGCAGTCGCGAGAAACGGGCGTGTAAATACGTGAAAATACGCGTGGGCGTTTATCTCGGGATGTCCGCGGATACGAGCTGCATTACTATCGCATACTTCCACAATTTTTCTTCTCGCCTGGCCGTCCGACCAAACGCTTCTATCGCCAACTTCATTGAACGCTCGAATTTAAGAATCTGCAAATGGTTATTCTTTTCCCTCATATTTCGTTCGTCCTTTGTCTCGATGCAGTGATGACTGCAATACAGATGCGGTCGGTGCGTCTAGGGCACGAAAACAAAGAGTCGGATTGCCCAACAAAAAAAAAAATTATAAATATATATGAAATGATAAAAATCTATAAATATATATATATATAAAAGAAAAATGATGCCACGTGGGAGAGGCTCGCTCTTCAATTTCCATTTTTATTACGTTTCACTCCTTAGCGTGTACGAGAAACGAACCGGTGAGGGGCGGGGTGGGTGAGGGGGGAGAAGCTGTGACGACGATTAATGCCGAGGGAGAACACAAAAAAAATAAGAAAAAAAATAAAACCAAAGTAAAGAACGAAAGAAACAGGCACACAGTGGGAGTTTTCGCAGGGCGAGAGACAAAGTGCCGGTCACGCACCGGTGCCCTTATTCGCCTTTGTGCCGAGTCTCCCAAGATACGCGCGAGAGCCGTGAGCGTGATATTCGAATAGAAAAGTTTCATATCTTCGCCTCAACTATAAAATCGTCCGCCTGCGAATATTGCAAGCACGTTTTGTTCATTACGCGTGCGTTAAAAAAAGCTGCTATATAGGAGGTAAAGAGGAGGAGAAAAAGAGTGTTTTTCGATCCAGAAGAAACTCGCGTGTCCTGTGGTCCTGAGAGAAGTCGTCGCGCTCTGATGCACACCGCACCGCAGCGTTTACGTGCTCTTGTGTGCGACCCCGTGTGTTTACCGGCGTGCCCGCAAAGTCCGTCGGTTCTCAATCCGGTACCTCGACCGTCAGCGTCACGACCGGCGAATGAAAAAAGGACCAACGATGCAAAACCCTCGACGCAGTGTATACAGACGTTACACAAAAGAGCCGAAGTGCCTCTGCGCCAGGCCGTGTTGTCACCGTCCCAATTCCATCGGCATTGTGTCACACGATTTCGACTCGTTGTTTTCTATGTGTAGCGGCGTAAGCCTAGAACTGGCACAATGCCGCTGGAGTTTGAGGCACACGAAAATCAAACTTATGCTTCGATGACCGAAGCGCCCTGCGTTCCGTCTCAGAGGAGTTGCGTTTCAAGCTTCGAATACTCGGAAATTATTTGTTACTATGTAAACAGCGTCGACGTGATTCGCATGATTTTGAGAATAATAATAATAATGTTCGGGAGAGATTTTCACTTTTTTTTTTGCTGTTCAGGCGCGGTTCGTTGTATCGAGTAGTAACGTGGGCGTAGAGCGAGTGGCGGGCTCGAAATGAGCGGGGAAAATACATTGCTGGTAGCCTTGAGAGGATGTGAAATTTTTTTTGCTCTTTTTCTTTCTTTTTTTTTTCTTTCTGATGGTATCTCGGGGAGAATCATTGTGTTCGACGGGAGAAAATACACGAAATAGTCGGCGGTATTACCGAACCGTTATTTCGAGCCCTTACGGGACGATGAAGAAAAGCGCGAAAAATGCACGATAAAAGGGTTGAATTTTTTGCGCAAAAAATGGAAGGCTTTTAAAAAATGTTATCGCCCACATATGCACGTATAACTGTGCGTCCCCGATAGGAATCCGATGCCCGTTTTTGTCGAAAGTCCAACGAGAGAAAAATCGCAATATAAAAACATATATATATATATATATATATCGTTTTTGTCACGACGTTCTCCATCCAATATTAATCTGCGTTTAAAATATTCAGCAGATGATGTCACATTTTTCCATAATGCCCAAATTCCGATAAAAAAAATATAAAAATATGACTGATGAAAATCCCCCAGCCAAACCTTCTATGACGAGTTACCTCAACGGATACGGACAGACTCCGCACGCAGACTACAACAAAGTATATTGTACCCTTGCAATTTTCTGCGCAAAAAATTGAAAGCTTTTAAAAAATGTACTCGCCCACATATGCGCATATATCTTTGCACCCTCCGCAAACCGGTTCCAGTTTCTGCGTAAAGTCAAATACATATAGGGGAGAGCGGGGCAAAATGGGGCAACGGGGCAAAACAAAATTTTCCAATAATTTTTGGATCGGACAAGATGGCAAAAGTAGGCAGAAAAGCCGGATGTATCCGATAGGGCGAATTGGGGCATCCAAAAATTATTGAAAAATGACGCTCTACCCTACATATTTTCATTTTTGTCGCGACTTTTTCCATCCAATATTAATCTGTGTCTAAAATATTCAACTAATTATGTCGCAGTTTCCCACAACACCCAAATTTCGATAAAAAATATACGATAACAATTCACGACCCAAACGACTCTGACGAGTTATCTCAGCGGACAGGGACAGATTGACTCGCCACGCAGACTACAACAAAGTATCTCGCCCGAAGAAAAGTCCATTACCGTCTAATCTCCGGCTCTGGCTCACCTACATCAACTGACCCATAACCGAGACGTAATCCTTCGCGCTAATATAACGCGTTCACGCTGCGTAATTACGCTGCCGCGCGTTGTTATTATTGCGCCGCGGCGCGCGCATGCGCGTGCGCGCATTGCGCTAATCGGTATCGGTGCGTACCTGCGCGCTCCACCCTCGCATTATCGTTTCACCGTTATAGCCGCGGTATCGTTGACGACCGGCCGATGTGGTTTTTGCCTCGCTCGATCGGAACGGTGATTATTAGCGGGATCGTTAATTCCATCGAGGATCAACGTATCATCGATGTATCACCGGTGATAATTAAAGATGAAAAATCTCGTGTATGAGAAGCAAGGCTGTGGCGAGAGATACTCGGTGAACGGGAGACGAGCTCACCTCGATCTCTTGTCCCTACGCTGCCGTCTCTTTCTCTGTAAACTCTATCGACGGTGTATCCTGCTGTGGGCAGTAATAAAACGATAGGGATCGATGCTTTTGTCTCCTAGCCGCGATCTACGCGCTTGTCCTGTACCGTCTCTCTTTCTCTGTATCTCTTACCTATTACTATCGCGTGCATTCTATCGCAAATAAATAGTCAGAGACTGTGTGCACGGGTACGTGTGTTGGATATAGTATTGCGAGTTGATTTTCTCGAACGCATATACTGCGACGGAAGGGGGCGGTGGGGGAAGGAGCAAGAACGAGCGCATAGGTCGTTCCGTGTGTGAACTCCACGAGGCAGTCACGCCTTGGTAAGCAGAGAGAGCCCTCCTTGATCCAAATTCCAGGCTCTCCCGCACGGGGTTGGAGGTTGAGCTCTCTCTATCTCGGTTCGTAAACTGATTGTTTATCATCGCCGCACACTTATTGTATTTCACGGAACAATGAAACACTATTGTCGAGCGTATTGTGAATTGATCGGATTTTTATTTTCGGACGGTTAATGGTACAATCGAGATCGAATGACAGAGCTATTCTTTTTTTACAGGTATGCAGGGGAGAGGGGCAGAATGGACCTCTCGTGGTAAAACGATTCGAGATTCGAGATTGGAGTTTCGTTTTTGGGTCTTCAAAAAGTGGTCAAATTGTCCATTTTTTCACCGTCTCGGCTGCGGAATTACATTTTTTTTGAGCGGTTAATAATGTTCTCGAAATCGAATGAACAGTTATTTTTTTTACTGATATATAGGAGAGACCGCAAAACGGTCACTCAGGGTAAAACCGATTTCCACTCGAGATTACACTATTTTTTGGGGGTTTTGTGAAAACTTGATAAAAATGTACTCGAAATCAAACGAACAGTTATTTTTTTTACAAATATATACTACCGATATATAGACCGGGGAAAAATGGTCCCCTGGGGTGAAACGGATCGCCATTCGAGATGAAACAAATCTTTTTGTCACGTAAAAAATCGGTAAAAATTGTCCGTTTTCCGGCTGAGGAAAACAATTTTGGATGGTTAATAATGTAATCGAAATCGAACGGAGTTCTTTTTTTTACAGGTATAAGAGAGACCGGGGCAAAATGGTCCCTCGGGGTAAAACGGATCTCCACTCGAGATTACAGCATTTTTTTGTCTCGCTAAAAATTGGTAAAAAATTGTCCTTTTTGCCCCGACCTCTCTTGCGGAGTAAAATTTTTTTGCTCGTTTCTCCGACCGTCCCCCGCGTGTTTGCGTAAACTCGTCGTCGAGATTAGCACTCGAACGGGAGTTGCACGAGGTACTTTGTGAGCCCGAGCGCAGGGAGCAGCGCGAATTGACGCAAGGCCCCGTGGGTTTTGTGTAACTCATCGCGGCGGTGGAGCCCGAGCGAGAAGTAACCGGGCGACTCTACCCGGCCGGGTCGTGGAAGACGCGTGTACGAGAAAGAGCTGCGACGCGCTCGAGAGAGACTCAAAAAATCTTCGAGCGTTTCGTTTCGGAGCTTCACGGATCGTCGCCGCTGCTACTACTTCTGTAACTTCGTTCCTCGGCCGGCGGCGGCTCCATAGCTGTACAGAAACAAACTAGTGGCTCTCCGATGCCCTTGACACGGTTTCTCCGGGAGGAGCGAGGAGGCGGAGGAGCGCGCGAGACTCGACCGGCGTTACGCTCTCGACGCTTCCAATCCGCAGTTAAAAATCGTCCGACTTATTTATATTTATTTCCGACTGCCGTTTAAAAAAATACATATATATTTGTCCCAAAATATGTCCACGATTATCGAAATCCGCCGAACCATTTTCCCACCTACGCTGTTATATGCGTACCATGTCCTATTTTCACCGATGCGTTTGCTGCATCGAACAAAAGGTCGCGAGTAATAAAATAATTGTCAACAATTTTCCAACTTATTTATATTTATTTTCGACCATCTTAAAAAAAATGTTAAATTAAGATAAAATTTCAGTTTTAAAGTATGCCTTACGATTATCGAGATTCGCTGAGTCATTTTCTCACTGACGGTGTTGTACGTGAGGCACGACCTATTTTTTCGCCGATGCGTTTACTGCATCGAACAAAACGTCGCGTGTAATAAAATAATTGTCAAAAATTGTCCGATTGAATTATATTTATTTTCGACTATCTTAAAAAATTATACAATAGAATTAAAATGTCCGTTTTAAAATATGCCCAACGATTATCGAGATTCGCTGAATCATTTTCCCACCGACGCAGTTATACGGGGGGCACGACCTATATTCTCACTGATGCGTTTGCTGCACTGAACAAGTCGCTGCTAGGAATAAAATAATTTTAAAAAAGCGTCCCACTTATTTTTATTCGATTCCGACAATCGTTAAAAAATGCATCACAAAATATGTCCTACGATTATCAAGATCCCCTGAACCATTTTCCCACCTACACTATTACATGCGAGGCACGACCTATTTTCTCACCGATGCGTTTGCTGCACCGAACAAGACGTGGCGAGCAATAAAATAATTGCAGCGGTACTTGTCACTCACAATAAAATTTATTCCATCCCCCTCGTCGTCGCCTTCCGTTCCGTTCAGCCGGCCTCTTTTTTATTATTATTAATCAACCAAATTACCGCCTCGCTCGTCGAGTACACTGGCCGTGCGCGCTGCGTCCGATCGTAATCGTGCTATTTTAATTCCACGAGAGGAGCGGAAACGAGAAGGGTATTAAAAAAAAAAAAGAAAAAAGAAGTAAGGGAAAGTTTCCTTCCATCGAGGAGTTCTCGGACTTTGAGAACGGCTGACGAACACGCGTCACGAACGCAAGAAATGTTTCGCAGGGCGCAGAGCGATAACGAGTAACGCCCGGTACGCTTTCTGCCGACCCTGCCATAACACGTAGACATACATTTATTAACATCGCTGTACATACAGTAGAACCTCGCTTGTTCGACCTTCGATTAACCGAGCCTCCGCGTTATCCGAAGCACCCAATTCATCCGAGCTCTCAGCGTTACCCGAGGTGCAACTCGGATAAATGGATAAAGCGGCAATGCCCACGCGCGGAGTTGGCCGTAAAGGCAACCTTGTTGCATACGCGTTTAAACTTCTGATAGTTTGCTTCATATTGCGAACTGCAAATACAACAGTTCCGATTTTAGAGTCGATTGTTTAAAAGGATTTATGTGTATATGAAGTTAATGTTTATTAACGAAATTATAATTATATTTAAACGATAACTAAATTAACTAATAAAGTTAATATTTATTTGAAGTGGTGTTTTTGTTTTTTTGAAAAAAAATATAATAGTAGTACAAGTTTGAATTGAGCATTTTATCAGTGTTATCCAAGATTTCACTTATCCGACCTAGACTCTCCCCACATTAGTTCGGATAAACGGGATTCTACTGTAAATATAACTATATATTTATGTATTGATGGTCTATCCCCAAAACGGCTTATATGCTTACGCACAGCAGATATGGCCTAATGCCATTAAGGAACTACGTCACGCAACGAATTTTCTACTTTCGGAACTAAAAACCGCAAGTGTTATAAAGCAGTGAATAATGTTTTTTTTTTTTTTCAAGAATTTCTAAAAAAATTTTCTCTGCATGATTCCAAGATACGTGAACTTAAAGTTGTGTCAATGAG
Organism: Ichneumoninae sp. B BG-2022a; assembly: GCA_030522725.1. Lineage (NCBI taxonomy): Eukaryota > Metazoa > Arthropoda > Insecta > Hymenoptera > Ichneumonidae > Ichneumoninae sp. B BG-2022a. Next base: position 26,412 of record JAPYZD010000488.1, read on the forward strand.
CACGAGCTGCATACAGTGCCGCATGAAAAGCAACATTTTTTTAAACAAATACATATTTCCAGACTACTTTATTATAATTTTTAAAAAAATAATACGGCAACGCTAATAGGAACGCTTAAAAAAATCGCGCTCTGCCCATAGATTGTTGAAGATGTTACGAGTTGAAAGAGCTTCGAACCTGTATAAGAATAGACATCTAAGCCTCAACGACTGCTGGCAACATGCTCCCCACCTTCCCCCACCATTAAAAAACGGCGACCACGTGACTTATTCCCTTAAGCCATCAATATAATATACTGGGGTCGGGTCGAGATGGGCTAGCGAAAAATCAGGCAGCCGCGGGGCGTAATGGGCCACCCTAAATAAGATAACTAGAAGGTTACAATGGCGGATTATTGGCGCATGAGCACTACTGACGGGTAGAAGTTGGGAAACTCAAGATATATGGCTAGTACAGGCTAGGGTACAGATAGGCAGGCCCAGCCGGCCAAAATATCTTATCCGGCTAATGGATTTTATAGTTTGGCCGGCTAAGCTAATACAGTTTTGGCATTTTGAGACGAATTTTTATTTAATTTTCCTAATGTTACCTGCAACGTATTGCGAAATATTTTCGCTCGCTGAACATGAATCCGCCAGCCCTTTTGGCCTAATGTAAGGGAGCTCGAGGCAAAATGGGGCAACGGGGCAAAACGGGGTTTTTTGGCAAAACGAAATTTTCCAATAATTTTTGGATCGGACAAGGTGGCAAAACTGGGCAGAAAAGCCTGATGTATCCAATAGGGCGAATTCGAACATCCAAAAATTATTGGAAAATGTCGTTTTGCCCAAAAAACCCGTTTTGCCCCGCTCTACCCTACAATGCGACATTAAGGGACTCGATTTTATGCACGAAATATGCACTTGGCCGGCTGAAATAGCTCGACCTAGTACAGGTAGGGGTTAAAAAAGTGACCAATTTAAGGGTGGCCCGTCTCGCCCCAGACAATTTTTTTTCGCACGCACTATAGAACTTTGAAGATATCATTGTTTAATGCCGGAAGGGCATAAAGGCTGTGCTTATGTACAGCCGATACGGCGTTATGACATTAAGCCATCGATATATATATATATGTGGTAAAGGGAAGGTTGGTAAATACTAGCGTTTATGGTTGCGCAAAGAGAGCGAGACCCGGGATCGGGCCAGCACTGACTTTGTCGTCGTGAGTTCCCCGTAGGACACGTGGCCACCCGTGCGCTGCACAAGCGCAGGTTCTCTCCGTTGTGTACGTCGCGGGATCGGTTTCGCCTTTAGCCTGGCTCCCCAGGCTGCCTGCTGCCGTTACCGAGGGAATTTACACGCCCGCACCTGGCTCTATACCAGCGAGACCGAGGAGAGAGCGAAAGCGTACGAGGGAAAAAGATTAATTGTCTATTTATATTAAAAGCGTGAGGGATACAGTAGGCTCGGACAGTTAATGCCAGTTCGGCTCTATACCGCATGCATGTAGCCTGTAACGCACGGGGAATCGATCGAATCAATTTAACTCGTGAAATAACTAAAACGGTCTCGTAACTTCCATGCATGTACGCGAGCTGACATCGATCACAGTCGCTAAACTATTTTCCACATAAAATCTACTACTCCGACTTCCCCGCTTGCAATGTTCATGCGCCTGTAATTTTAACTCGGGGACAAAAAAATATTGTCGATCCACCGCTTTTATTTCGACTTTGAATACCATTTGACTGTTTAATTAGAATAGAATTGGGTTAATACCGCTTGTGATTGACCGCGAGGCCATCCACTGACGTTTATTTCGCATTCGATAAATACTGTCGCATTAAAACGCTCTTTGTGCTCCAACCATATAAATATAAATATATTTATTTCATATACACACACACATTTGCATATGCATATGCATATATATGTGTATATTTTATATACAGTGCAAATTTTATAAATAGTATAAGTAGGGACTAAAGGACTCAGGTCGATAGCCCTTTGTCAATGTGTATAATTATCTTTAGGTATAAAACTAGTATACGACAGAACTGGGTAAATACACTAAGTACTTGCGAAACGTATTGAAGTATCAAGTACTGAGTCAGTATTCAGTACTCAGAACTTCTGCAGTTAAGTTCTGCCAGTACTCAATACATCAGTGCTCAAGTACTTGGTACTTCAAGACGTACATAACGTCTATACACTATACTTAGTTTATTTACCCAGATCTGGTATAAGATGATAACTCTATATATAGCATTGGTAATCAATTTAACTACTACTACTATAAAGGTATAAGTAATATATATATATTTATATAGAATAATACCGAATGTCCCATATATGGCGTCGTGTGGCTGACGGTCGCCGGGTGAGATTATCGAGAATAATAAATTCGACCTCGAGTTCGAAAATGCAATTTTAAAAAATGTTATTAAATTTTTTTTTTCTGTCCGATAGCGGAGCTCCGAGGGAGTTTGGGATTCAGTTGGCGTGACGCGTTCGGAATCGGCTCGCGAGTCACGTGCCGGGCCGTGTTACGCCGACGAACTTGGCAGTGCTCGGAGGAGAGCTGCCGCGAGGGGTTGAGAGGCGCACCGAGAGCGCGACGGCGAGCGATGGGGTGAAGGGAGGCGCGGAGGAGCGGAGGAAAGGACGGCGGCGTAGGCGAACGCGGAGGAAGGAAGGAAGGAAGGAAGAAATGAAATAGAGAGAGCCTAGGCACGCCGCCGCCGGTGCAAGCCTTACGTGTGTGTGCGCTGGTGGTGGGCTGCATATAGCGCAATAAGAGAACGAGGTCGGGCTGAAACTGGGCCAGGTTTACTCGGTAACTGTGTCAACGCTATCGATCCGACGAACCCCCGACGTCGCCGCTCCCCGCCCGCCACCCCGCTGCACCTTCCTCCCGACCCTCCCCCGACGACCCGTCGATGCTGCAAACTGTTGCAGTGGCTCGTTTATTTACCTTAATTTTTATTAATTTTTGAAATTTTTGTTTGTTTCTTTTATTGACGGAATTAACTCCTTTACACCAAACTCAAAGTTGTGTAACGAAATTTGAATGTACACTGTAAAAATAAATTGTAAATTGAATGTGCTGGAAAGTGAAATTTGCTTATATTACTTACATTAATTGAGCATTGATGTACTTTTTGTGTAAAATGAAAATACCAGATATTAAAATTACAACTGTTTCGCCTGAAATTTACGAAAATGTTCACGAATAATAAAAAATTTACTGTAAAATTGCATGCACAGGTGTTTGAAATTTCAGAAACAGTTTATGTAAAAAAAGCTTCCCATACGGTTCGTTAATTTTCAAACAAAATTCTTTTTACAGTGTATATAATATAATACAATACTGCATAATGCATAATCCTGACTAACATTCTTCGTTAAAAAATAACATCAGATACATAGAAATGTAAGAGAAATACCTAACTATAATTTACCTAGTCGATTCAATTTATAAATTTCTCTAAATGGTTTTAAAACCATATAAATTTTGATACATTTTTTTAAATTTATTTAAATCTTATTTGTTAATTAATTTTTGAGTGTTACTTTCACTCCCACATCCGGCCGAAAGAGATGAGTGAAAGAGCTCTCCCCGCTTCGACCAATTGGGATGTGGGCTGAGCCGAGGCGATTACGCGTTTCGTTCGACGGGAAAGTTTTTTTTTCAACGAGTTAATTCTCCGTGCGCGCGGTGTAATTACGTACGCCGGGACCGTCCGCACGGGGCACGGTGCGAAGAAAGATATAGCCTCGAGGCGACGACGAGGACGCGAGCAACATCGAAGCTCGGAGCGTACGCGGCGCGGGCATATTTGAGGCAGGTCGGTAATGTCAGTCGGTGGAAATAAACGAGCTGAAAGCAGGCGACGCGGTATCGGAGGAGAGACCTGCATCGCCTTCGATCCGTCTGCTCGATAGCGAAACAGCCGCGGTACTCTGAGGCATGTGCCGTCTCACTCTCTCTCGCTCTCTCTTTTTCTCTCCGTACTTTACGCTGAAAAATGTATGTGGACGTTAAAGCGGACGAGGAGGCGCCCTCGAGGACACACGATCAGCCGGCTTAACCGAGGACGAACGTTATCCGGGAACGTGTTTTCAATGCGTTTATCGATAAAACGCACCGCACGGAGAAACTGCCGCTCTTGCCGTATTGTAAGAAAATTCGAGTCGAAGATTTTTACCTCTTCTTGACTCAAATTGCAAAACAACAAAAAAATTACATCAGCCGTTGTACGATATCTTAGAAGCAGAAATGAATAATATTAATGTTCAAAAGAAGAGGGCTGTGTACCTGTGAAAATAATTCGATTCGAAGATTTTTACTTGGCTCAACTTACAAAAGATGTAATCTTTTGTACGATAACGTACACAGAAAAAAATATCATTGAATCAAGTACAATATGCTTGCGGGCTGCCAATGAAGTAAAAACGTTGTTTCAATTCTACTCTGAATTCGTACAATTTCATACCGGATTGAGACGATAACATGTCACCTTGACAGTCTTGCTGTCGCTGTTTCAATATCATATGGAATTGTAAGAATTGAAAGTAGAATTGAAACAAATATTTTTTTCTTCGGCAGTCCGCAAGCGAATTTTTTTTCAGTGTAGATGCAGAAATAATTATTAACGATAATAAGAATTTTTAAAAACGAGGTTTTGTATACACGTAACAAACAAATTGAGTCAAAGATTTTGACTTCACAATCTAGCAAAAACAAAAAGTCAGCTGTTGCACAATGTCGTAGATGCAAAAATGAATAATATTAATTTCAAAAAGGGGGCTGCATACTCGTAAAAAAATTCGTTTCGAGGATTTACTTTCCTTATCTTGCAAAAAAAGTAATCAGTTGTACGATAACGTAGATGCAGAAATGAATAATAATAAAATTTTTTAAAAGGCGGTCTGCATACATGTAAAAAAAATCGAGTCGAAGATTTTCATTTGGCTCATCTGGCAAAAAAAAGAGTCAGCTGTTGTACGTAGAAACGAATAATATTAATAGAAAAAAAGGGGGCATTCTCGATCGAACCCGCGGAACTTGCACAACGAGACTGAAATAATGTTCGCCACTCGCACGAGCCGATCCTCGGCGATACCAGGTTTATAATTTGCCACAACTATTTTATGCCTTTTTCGACGCCCGCAAACCGCTCCGTGAACTTTTATCGTGCAAACCGGAGCTATAGACTCGTTTCTATAAAGAGCGGGGCATTAGAAATTGAACTGGAAACATGCACGCGCAACCGGGCGACCTATGACCATCGCTCCGTTTAAGGCGAGCTACGGAGGCCTATTTGCCGGCTGTGTAATAAATCCTCTCTCCGCTACCGTTCGATATTGACCCGCGACCGTTTTCATATCTCGGGCAACTAGAACCCGATCTTAAAGCAAAATAAAAAAATAAAAAAATAAATTAAAAAAAATCACTGCTTTTACAGTCGTCGAGGCAAGAATGAGTTCCACGCTCGCCGCTTCGCGGGATTCCGATCTCTCGCGTACTCCCCGCGATGGTAGCGGTGATCGCGGCTTTCGTTTTCACCCAGCCTACTTGTTAATCCGGTGAGTCAATAGTTGTATAACACACAAAGTGGCTGGAACCGCGGCGGGCTCAAACGTTGCGCAACGAAAACCCGCGCCTCTCGTTCTCCTTTTTTCTTCTCTCTCCTTCTAACTCTCGCTTTCACTCACCCTATCTCTCTCTTTACCGTAGTAGTAACTCCTATAGTAATAGTTACGTTCGCGTTTTACCCGTGAGCGCGCCGCTCGCGACCTACTTGCCCACTAAACTAGACACACATTCTTATCCAGCGCGACGGTTCTGACCAACGGCGGTAGCAGAACGCTGACTTTTCTGCCCCCTGAGGTATTACCGAACGGTGTTGCAGAATGGACATCTTCTAAATATGTGCATCTCCTCGACCATGGCTCTGTGTAGCATGTATGATTTTTTAATTCCAAGAATAGTTTTTCGGATCCAATTAAATATTTTTTTTATTTAATGAAAATTGACATCTTAGACATCTTATAAATATGTGCATCTCCTCGACCATGGCTATGTGTCGCATGTATGATTTTTTAATTCCAAGAATAGTTTTTCGGATCCAATTAAATATTTTTTTTATTTAATGAAAATTTACATCTTAGACATCTTATAAATATGTGCATCTCCTCGACCATGGCTCTGTGTCGCATGTATGATTTTTTAATTTAAAAAATAGTTTTTCGGATCCAATTAAATATTTTTTTTATTTAATGAAAATTTACATCTTAGACATCTTATAAATATGTGCATCTTCTCGACCATGGTTCTGTGTCGCATGTATGATTTTTTTAATTACAAAATAGTTTTTTGAATCGGATTAAATATTTTTTTTATTTAATGGAAGTTGACTCGCTCGAGGCCTAAATGGACCATTCCGTCAACCATGGCTCTATGTTGTACGTATGATTTTTATCTTTTTAATGATTTTCAGGATCCGATTAAATCTTTTTTTTCATTGGATAGAAATTCACTCCCTCGGGGCCTAAATGGACTAGTCGACCATGGCTCCGTTTTGCTTGTATGATTTGATTTATTTAAAATTGATCCAATTAATTATTTTCTTGTATTGAATAAAATCTTACTTACTCGGCACCTAAGTGGACCATCAGGGGGGCCAACGGATAAGAAAATGGACCATGTGTATTCGAATAAATTTTTTTTTTTTAAACTGCACGATTTTGTCCTCCATCCATTAAAAAAGAATCTCATAGTGAAAATCTCGCGAAGCTGGGACACGATCTGGCCTAGTTTGTGCGCATCATAGTATTCCAAATTCCGCGAGAGCGACAGAGACAGAGAGGCCCGAGCTAGGTGTCGAGAGCGGTGTGCGGACGAGGGGGGGCGAGGCGGGAGCGAAGCGTACTCGACCCGCGGGCCGATGCAACCTTGGGCCCGATACTTCGATTCGTTTCGGAGATATTGCGCCTTTATAGACCCGGGCCAACCGCGAAGTTTGCGCGATCGCTCGGAAACGAAGAATAAAAAAAAATCTAAAAAAAATAACAATTTTTTAAAGAATAAAAATGTATTGCGCTAACAAAGGTACGTAAAAAAATTTCATAACGATAAGCGAGTTCGAGAGCAGCGGTGTGTGCGTGCCGAGCGTAATCGTGCACGAAAAAAAATAAATAAAAGGCGGAATCTCGCGTGTTAATACCCCGCTGTTTAACCGTAGATCGAAAGTTACACGGAAAGTCGGCGCGCAGCTAAAACGCACAGTGGCAACAGCAGCCGTCGTAACTCGCCGCCGGGGGGTACACCTTATTAATGCCGGTATTGAGATTAAGTTTATTCAATATAACGTCGTCGACGACGACGACGGACGAGTATGCCATGACACACTAACCGAGTGGTCGAGACCCACTTAGGCCACACCGGCCGACCTCCATCGAAATGGAATGGATGGGGTGATAATAACGCTCGCGCCGAGCGAGAGAGAGAGAGATCTGCGTACAGCCGAGGAGCCGGCGTGTATTTTCAGCGGCGACGAATACGCGAAAGCCCGCGTTTGGGTACCGAGGTCGTCCCGATTATCCCCCTGATTGCGGCTCTCTTTACGTTGTTTTTTTAAATATATTTTTTATTACCCTTTTCTTCTCTGTATCACACACGTCGCCATTAAAGGCTCGAGAGCGGATCCCGCGGAGAAGGATCGACGTTGGATGCATCGATCGTTGTAATTCGTTGTTACGTCGGTGGATTTTTGTACGGTGTCGGCAGAAGATATTTTTTGTTTTTAATAGAATAATACGCTTTTTAGGAACCCGCTACGAGATTTAAAAAAAATGTATATT